>JAODPA010076211.1:0-28362 GCA_025585075.1 Nepenthes mirabilis
ATCATATTTTCTCTTTTTTTTTTTCTTTCTCTTCTTTTTCTTACAAAATCGGAGCTCTAGGTCTCCAAAACTATAAATAGTTATCCATAAAACACGTTAGACAAATTAATATCAGGAGCAGTGCTCGAGCGTACGTTTATTGTAGTCGGCTCAAGAGTGCTCTCTTGAACGTATGTCGGGCGCTGATCAATCGAGAAATCAAACTTGTGCATCCCTCAGACGCTCCTCGGGTGCCCTTTAATATGAAAACGGCGTTCATGTGCATGTTAGCTGCTTGTTGTGCGCCAATCTGTAATTTCCCCAGATTAGAACAATACACATACGTCTTCGTGCGAGCTAATAAACGATATGTCAAATGGGTATGAAACCCACATGAGAGTGACCCATAACCTAAAAAACTTTTTCACAAAACCATGTGGCGGCAATCATCATCCCGGTAATAGTTCGACAAGCTCCAAACTTCCCTATCTGTATCACTTTGGTCATCATATCCACTATATTCTCTTTGATCCTAACCTTATCAAGCGTTAACAACTCTAAATCAATGACATTCTGCACCCAATGATATATCATATCAATATGCTTTGATAAATTTCTATAATGGTAAATTCTGCTTTGATTGTCAGAAATTGACACATATTGCTCTTACTTGAAATCGAGTTTCCAAATGAACTTATTTATCTACAACATCTCCTTACTTGCCTCCATCACAACAATGAATTCCGCTTCGATGGTTGAGAGAGTAACACATTTCTACAATTTCGATTGCTAAGAAACAGTTCCTTTCGAGAATATGACTAGATACCCCGACGTGGACTTCCAAAAGTCATTGCCTACAATGTCTATATTAGTATACCTAACTAGAATTGGCTTGTCGCTTGTCCACCAACAATTCGATCCTAGACAATGGAAAGTTGTCCTTCGGATAAGCATTGTTCACGTCAGTAAAATCAACACAAATTTATCACTTCCCGTTACTCTTCTTGACAAGGACCACATTGGAAAGGCAATCCAGGTACTGAACTTTCTTGATAAAGTTGGTGTCAAGCAATTTTTCACTTCTTCTCATATGGTAATAGGCTTTTTGATAGAGTGGTTTCTCCGTTTTTGCCTAACGGGCTTGTGATCGTAATCGAGACCCAATTTATGGCCGAAATATGGAGGTTTACTTAGATGACATACTTATTAAAAGTAAAAACACCAACGAGCATGTCCATGACCTCAATGAGGACTTCAAAGTGCTTCGGGTGCACCAAATGAAGTTGAACCTAGCCAAGTGCGTTATTGGGATATCCTTGGGGAGATTCTTAGGCTTCATCGTCTCTCGAAGGAGGATTGAGGTGAACCCCGAGAAGATAAAGGTAATTATAGACATGAGCCCGCCGCAGGTCATATAAGATATCCAGAGGCTTACCGGGAGACTTGTAGCGCTCTCTCACCTCCTAGTCAAATCGGAGAAAAAATACCTCCCATTCTTCAAAGCCTTAAGAAGAATAAAGGCAAACAACTTACGATGGACAACCACTGCTAGGACGCCTTCCAGGAGTTGAAGGAATATCTAGCCAATTCACCACTCTTGACGTCCCCAAAAGAAGGTGAAGAGTTGTACCTGTACGTTTCGAATGTCGCGCTAGGCTCGGTCCTGACCCTGCAGCAATTAAAAGTGTAATGGTCACTCTACTACGTCAGTAAGACTTTGGCAGACGTCGAGTCCCGTTACCCGCACGTTGAAAAGATCGCTCTGGCACTTGTCTATTGAGCAAATAAACTGCAGTCCTACTTTTGGGCACACAAAATCTTCGTCCTAACCAATTAGCCATTGAAAGGAATCATGTAGAAGCCTGACATGTCTGGATAGCTAGTCAAATGGGCCATCGAACTAGGCAAGTTTGACATAGAGTTCAAGCCAAGGTTGGCCTTTATATTTAGCCCTAGCGGATTTTATTGTTGAAACCATGACCCCGATTCTGGGCATCCATGGTCCCACAAAGCTACTCGCCAGCTGGAAGAAGCTCTGGCTTGAACATTGCACGTAGACTGGTCATCGACACAAACTGGCAGTGGAGTTGGAGTGGTCTTGAGTAATCCTGACGGGTTGGAGATAATGTACTTGTTAAAGCTCAAATTTTTGGCCACCAATATTGTTGCCAAATACAAGGCTTTGCTCATCGGACTCTAATTGGCAAAAGAATGCTCGATGAGACATTTGACCATTTATAGTAATTCGAAACTAATCGTCAACCAAGTCCGTAAAAGTTTTGAGGTGTTAAGCCCTCTACTCACTAAGTACCTCTCTAAAGCGAGGATTCCACACCTGAAGATGAAATTTTCAATGGCATATGGCATCGGAGAAATTTTGGACAACTAAGTGACTAGCTGAATATGTTACTTGTCCTAAGTCACTCAAGCCACTCTGAACCAATTAGCCGAGGACTTTGATCAGAGAGACGAAATGACTTTGCAGCAAGCCCAGTCCGGCAAGACAACAGACTGCATCCCTATGGACCCCAGTGATTTGGAGAGATGCGTACATATAGGGAGATCACTTACCAGACCCCTAGGCGAAATTCTTCAGAGATACCTCAATAAGCATTTCACTATAGCTAATTTCTTTACCGAGATTTGAAAGAAAACGGCTATCAATTCCAACAATATGAGTAATACCTGATCTCATACACACCATAACATACATCAAACTGCCCACTACCGAAAGAGTAGGGAAAGCTTCTAATATTTGTCATTTCGTTATCCGTAGAAAGCTATTATTGGATGCTCAATTTAAAATGATTGGCCAACGGAGTGCTCATCAACTTGGACTTATCTATGTTAAAACATTTAAGCACCTCAATGTAACTTTTCTGGGATATCTATAATTTACTTATTTTACGGTTGCAAAATAATATTATATCCAGAATTTATTTCGCCAGTCCCAAATCCTTCATAGCAAAGGATTTCCCAAACTATTACTTCAAATCAGTCATCCGGGAGGCATTTCGTCCAACAATGAGCATATCATCTATATAGAGTAGGAGAATAATGAAGTTGTCTTTGAAAAACCTTTAAACAAAGATACAATTGTCCAAAAGAATCTTTCAGTAGAATTGACTCATCATAACAAACTCGAACTTCTTAAACCATTATCTCGTAACTTATTTCAACCTATATAGGTTTTTTTTCAGACGGCATACTGAACATTCCTTCCCCTTAATTTAAAATTTTTTGGATTGTTCCATGTAAATCTTCTCTTCAAGGTCACTATAAAGAAATGCCATTCCCACATCCAATTATTTAACTTTCAAATCAAAAACTGTGGCCAATCTAAGCACCACCCTTATTGATGATATCTTTACAACAAGAGCGAAAATTCCTTCAAAATCAATGCCCTTCCACTGATTAAGGCCTTTCATAATCAACATCGCCTTATATCTTCGTCATGGGCAGTACTCATCAGCCTTCACATGAAAGACCCACTTATTTTTCAAAACTCGTTTACTCTTAGAAAATTTAGTTAGCTCGAATTTGTGGTTCTCCTATATGACGTCATTTCATTTTGTATGGCATCCATCCACTTCAATTTGTACTCATCATCCATGACTTCATCAAAACTTTTAGGCACTTCTCAATTGGTAAGTAGGAGATACTCAGCAGTTGATAAACGAGAGGGCCTTTGATTTCTCGTGGATTGTCGGAGTGGAATGGTCTCGGTAGGTTCAGCAACATCATGAGGACCCGTGTCATCATCATTTGTATCATCTTCTCTATCGAGCGTAGGAGTCTCATGGCCTTTTTCCCATTCGACATTACCTTGAACACCATTTTCATTACAAATGGGCACCGGTATTAAGGATTTAATATTTGTATTACAACATCTGCTAGTGTGATTTTTGGAAATGACCTTCTCCACTTTGTCAATATTTTCGATTGTCTCATCCTCGATGTATGCTACATCTTTTGATTGAATAAGCTTTTTTTCTATCAGATCGTAGAACCGATATGCAACCTCATCTTCCTCATAACCAAAAAAGATGCACTGTCTTGTCTTCAATTCTAGTTTAAACCTTTCATCCTTTGGGATATGGATAAAGGAATTGAATGCCTCATCTATTGATCGAACAAGTTTCTTCACTATTAGATCGTAAAACTAAAATCCCAACTCATCCTCTCCACAACCGAGAAAGATGTGTACTCTCTTATCTTTGATTTTGGCTTGATCCTTTCATTCTTCAAGATATGGACAAAGACTTGCATCCGAACATGCGTAAGTAGTCATAGGATACTTCCTTTCTGGACCATTGGAGCACTTGGTGGTAGGTTATTTATGTGAGCCATGGCTATCAAGGCTTCCCCCCAAAATAAATCGAGGAGCTTCACCTCCAAAAGCCTACAATGAACTCTCTCGGTTAGCATCCTATTTATCCATTCAACCATACCATTCAGTTGTGGTGTCTTTGGTGAAATTCTTTGCTGTCGAATTCTATGGATCCAATAATATACATTGAATGCTCCAATATATTCTCCGCCATTATCATTCCGGATGCACTTCAACTTCTTCCCTGTTTATCTCTTCACAAGGGTATAGAATTGTTTGAAAATGTTAAGGGCTTGATTCTTCAATTTTAACGGATACACTCACAATTTTCTTGAATAATTATCAATAAATGTGGTAAAGTAAAGTCCTTCTCTAAGTGTTTTAACTTTGGGAGGATTGCATATGTCGGTATAAATTGACTTTAGAAGATCTGTCTTCTTTATGGACGAATTTTCATGGAATAAATCTCGCTATTACTTTCCCGCCATATAATAAGGGCAAGTTTTCAGTTTAGTTTACTTCACACCTCAAATGAAGTTTTTCTTGACTAAATAATTTAACCCCTTTTTTCTCATGTGGCTCAACCATCGATACCATAAGTTTGAAAACTCTGCACTTCTCGCAACATACATGTCTTCGGCTAAAATTGAGGCTCGCAACACAATCATTAACTAGAGATCCTCTAGTCAATTGCCATATCCCTTTATAAAATGTGTTACAAAACAATTTATCATCGAGCTTCCCCACTGAAATAAAATTTAGCCAAAAATCCAGGAGCATACCACAATCCCTTGGAAATTTGAATGCGATTGAATCTCTAGACCTTCCTTCCAATCAACTTACGAGTCAAATCCTCAGAGAATTGGTAAATCTTCATTTTCTCGGGGTTTTTAGTGTCGAAGATAAACTAGTATATGGGGCCATACCCTATGGTGAGCAATTCTATTCATCTGAAAATAGCTCATACCTCAGAAATATCA
Source organism: Nepenthes mirabilis (assembly GCA_025585075.1). NCBI lineage: Eukaryota > Viridiplantae > Streptophyta > Magnoliopsida > Caryophyllales > Nepenthaceae > Nepenthes > Nepenthes mirabilis. Next base: position 5,290 of record JAODPA010076211.1, read on the forward strand.
GGCTGTATGGGGCTCCATTGTCAAGGAAGTGTGGGGAAGATGGTTCTCCGACGTCACAACCACCAAGAGTGTAAGACGTGAAGAATTTTCTTTGTGTTATGACGTAGAGTGGGGCAACCTTGTCCACCAATTAGTTTCATGATCTGTCAGGTTGATCACCTCATCTTCTTTACACATAACAAAAGGTCAGCCTTGATAACAAATGAGTCTCTCCCCTCATCTCGACCCCTATCAACTTTCTTCTTATTTTCATAAGTGTTTTTACGCTTCTACTTATAATAATATTTTTTGATATGTCCCTTTTTTTCGCAGTGGTGGCATTTGAGATTTTGGTACCTTGACTATTACTTATTTCGTTCTTCTTGCCAGATTTAGGGCAAATCCCTTGTTTCTTCCCATGACATAGAAACTAGCACTTTAGAGTGCGATAAAGAATAGCCCTATAATTGACGTCTCAACTCCTCATTCAGTACATCTCTATTTGTTCAAAGTCTTAACAGTACAAATTTTTTAAAGAAATAACTTCCACAAGTGAATGAAGTTAACAAAAAATAGACAATTCATTGCTAAATGTATAATGATATGGTTTAAGTCAAAAACATTAGCACATGTGCTCATATTAGGAAGGTCACTTGGTTGTGCCTATCAAGTCTCGAGATTTGGTAACTGTGTTGACACTGGTGGACTAGTTGAATATCTCCATCGTCCACATGCATAGCATTTATCCAACTCCATGTTGTTTTTGAGCGTGTAGAATTTACAAGACCAAAATTTGTATTTCAATGACGTATATTTGGGCTTCGGATTGCAGCAAAGCTCATAGACTGGGGCCAATGGCTGCAAATTTGATCAGCAAGATAATCAAATATGTGATATCATATATAATAGTGCCACTCCTCAGAAAGCATAATAGGAGTAATTATAAACAAGCACATACAAAATTCAATAAAGTGCATTTTTCACACTGCCACATGATTGATTTCTTGCCATTAGATGCCATATGATGATCAAAGATGGTCATAGAAATCACAATTGTCGGGGATAATTCCATTAAATTGGATTTGTGATTAATATTACTAGTATGAGAACTGTTAAGAATGTACAGTTATGAAAAATTATACCGAAATCTAGAATATATTAAAAATGTGCAGTCATGAATAGAAAATAACCTTTTTCTAGGGACACTAAAAGACAAAGAGAAAGTTATCTGGAAAACAATAATAATGGAGTATCTTAGAATTGCAATAAAAATTTTTTACTGTTTACCCAGAAAACAGTTAAATAGTTTTTTTTTTTTTTTTGATTTTATTAATTCAAATGTAAGAATTGGTTCTTTTTAACATGACTATCCAAAGCAATTGGATTTGAGTGAAATCCAGAATATATACACAACAAAAACACTTGCTCTTATCATTCCACGGTTGCCCAACTTCCTTAAAACCCAATACTCATAAGAAAAATCAGAATGAAACCACATAAAACACTTTCAAAGTAGTCAAAACACAAAAAAAACATTCTCTTCGAAGTAAAAACATATAAACTGAGGAAGATTAGACAGGAGAAAATATTAAACATACCGGGAACAGATTTCAGCCTCTCCTTCCTCCATCTCTTATCTTCTGAGTCCCTCCCTTTCTTCTCTCACTGTCACTATGTCTTCATTTCTCTCTGCAAAGACGGTATCTTGTTAATCGATCCGGGATAAAAACAATTTTGTTTTTCAGATTCTTAGATTTTCGAAATTCAAAGTTCAAGTTATTGCTTTGAGATATTGAGGCAACAAACTCTGAAAAATTTCCAAGATTTTCGTTTCAGTTGAGAATTGCTCCAACCTTGTTCCAGTGTTTGCTAATGATTCTCAAAAAAAAAAAAAAAAGAAGAGTAAAAAATTATAATTAGTTTTAAAAAAATTAAATTTACTAAATGTTAATAACAATTTACAGAAAACCTAATCAATTTTTCTATGAATACTGATTGCCGAAAATGGGCCAGTCCAGCACAAAAGCCCACAGACAAATTAGGGACCCGGAGGATAGTGGCCCACGCCTAACTCCCATGAAGGCCAGGAACTAAGCATCTAAATTGCCAGTCTAGGCGAGTTGACCCGAAACCATCCAATTGGAAACAGGCGAGGAGAGTCGCCCCTCAGCACCGCACACAAGGGCAGGAGTTGCCTTAACCGCCCCAAATAGTTCAACATTACAAATATTGTCCTCGATCGCAATCTCTCCTGAAACGGCAACTCTAACTTAGTGGATATCTTTCAAAAGCAACTGTCATATTCATCACCTCTGGTATCGCCACGAAGAAAGAAGTAATCTTCTTGGCTGACTACGGTTGCCATAATTGGCACCCCTGATTCCCATGATAGCTTGCCAAATTCGCATTGATAGTTGTCAGCCAGCCATGGAACCCAAGTAAGGCTGAACTGGCTTAAACACCTTAAATACCCCCTGTCTCCCACGAGCAGGGGACATGCACATTAGAAAAGACACGAAAGAATGACTATCTACCCAAAAAGCCTCCGAAAGAGATTCTCTCACAACTCTCTCTCTCACTGTCTTCAAGCCACTCCCCGTCATGCGCATTGACTTCTCCAGAAGCCGTCCCTCTATCAGACGCATCCAATCCCCGAACCCGTACATTGTCCACCCACTCATTTTTGCATACTCGCATCTTTCTATTCAGTTGGAGAAGATTACTGACTTGTGTATTAGAGAATAGACGTGATTGATATATCGGAGAGTAATTCCCGTCTATTCTCCGACTTCTCGTTTGTTCATTTGTGGTGCGCATGATTTAGGCTATCAAGAATAGAGATAGATTCTGCCTTATTCGACCCATCTAGGAATACCGAGTGGCTTCCTAATTCGTGCAACAATTCAAATCTAGAGGATGTATCATTGGCACCATATGTAGAAATCCGAACGAAAAGCCTAACCAACATTTGCACTGAAGCAAACACGGTCAATAGTAGAGCCCAGGCTAGTGCTCCGGCCAAAGACGTCACCTCCCATAGCGACGATCCCACTAAGGGTAGACGTGTGGAGGAGCGGCCGACACCCTTCATGCAGGCACTCATTGACCCGATGAACAACACATCCTGAATACTCTAGACCCTCTACACATGTCAGGGCCCACAGAGGCTAGGGGCCACTTCCTCCACTGCCCGCACTTTGCCATCAAAACGAAAAGCCTAGATCATGATTGAAAGACTAGGAAGACTAGCGCCCGGACAACCTCGGAGCCCAAGTGGCTTCAAGTGATGGAGCCCGATCATGGTTGGAAGGCTAGTTTGATCATGAGACAAGGAATGAAAGCCTGGAGTGGTAAAATCTATGCTACTCCCGTGACAAAAGGAGACCCTTGGCCCAAGAGGGAGCATCATGCAACATCCAGTTAACCAGTGGAACTAGCCAACCGGCCTCACGCCACCCACCGGATCACTCAAAGCTGATGACCTATCTCAACTCAAAAATGGTTGAGACCTCTCCTCAAATAGAGGAGCTAGTGAAAAAGATATGACAATATGTGTTCAGAGGAGAAGCTGGCAGACACTCTATAGATTTGAGAAGATCCCTGTTCATGATAGAAATTGGGACACAACAGCTCCCTCGTAAGTTTAAAATGCCAACCCTAGAACCCTATGTCGGGAGTACTAATCCAATGGACCATCTGGACAACTTCCACACATTGCTTAGCTTCTAGTATCTTGGCAAGGCTGCTATGTGCCTGTTCTTTCCGCTGACCCTTAAAGGCAATGCCTAGACTTGATTCTACTACCTATCGTCAAATTCGATTTGGATGTTCCAGGAGCTCGCTGACGGCTTCTTATTGCAGTTTGCCTCCAACCAGAGGAAAGAGATGTAGCCTTAGCACCTCACTCGTATCAAATAGGGGCCAACCAAAAGTTTGAAGAACTTTCTGGCCTTGTTCACCGTTGTGGCCCTATGGATACCCTAGCTCACCGACAAGGTGAAACTGAACACCTTCATATCGACCCTGAAGCCAAGCGAGTTTTTTAAGAACCTAGCCCACAAGGACCCCCAAACCTTTCACAAGGTCGAAACCATCACCCTTGCTTACATGGCGGCCGAGGAGGCCAACAAGAAAAAGTGTCCAAGGTGTGGGGACCACTTTCACCAGGGACCAACAAATAGGAGAAAGAGAAATGGAGACCATGCCAACTCCTGGGACCTCATAAAGCAGCCCAGAGTGGAGCCGGGAGCCCAAAGGGAGTTCAGACTTTTGAACTTGACCCTCCCCCTAAACGACTACCAGACCACCATCCTCATATAGATCTGGGACAAAAAAATTTTAAAGTGGTCGAAGTCGACCAAGAACTTGGAAGGAGGAGATCAGATAAAATACTACACTACCATCGATTTTCGGGTCACAGCACTAAGTATTGTCATACTCTACAATGGAAAATTGAGGACCACATTTGGAGGGGACACCTTACCAAATTCCTATAAAACCCAGGGTAGGCCCCCGAGGGAGCAGGGAAAGAAGGACTAGGGCAGTTACATCCGATGAATCGAATTGTAGTCAGGGTGATTAATATGATAACAACCAAGCCATCCAAGAACCACCCCCTAGACCTCCATGTGAAAGCTATTGGTAATAAGAAGCCAAGGGTAAGAGTTAGAAATGATGTCATTAATTTTAGTAATGATGATATGATACATGTAATGACTCTTTATTTTAACCTACTAGTTGTATCCACACTCATTTCAAATGGTATGATCGATTACCTATCAAAACGAGTCTTTATTGATAGTAGAAGTTTATGTGATTTACTTACTTTGACGTATATTTTAAGTTGGGGTTAAAAAAAAGTCAGCTGAGATCTGCCGAATGGCCCCTCTATGAACTAGATGATGAGCCAGTTCCTATCCAATGAACCATTCAGTTGGAAGTCACATTGGGAATATACCCCATAATGGCATCCGGCACGCTCACGTTCTTGGTGGTCAACCTACATTCGGTTTAGAACGCCTTCCTGGGCCGACCCTGCCTAATCGTATTCAAAGCCATAACGTTGATCCCATACCTGAAGATGAAATTTCCAATGGCTTATGGCATTGGAGAATTTTTGGGCGGCCAAGTGACCAGCTGGATATGTTACTCATCCTAAGTCACTCAAGCCGCTCGAAACCAACTAGCTGAGGACTTCGATCATAGAGATGAGGCGACTTTGCAACAAGCCCAATCTGACAAGACAACATATTGCATTCCTCTGGACCCCGGTGATTTGGAGAGATGCGTACATATAGGGAGATCACTTACTGGACCTCTAGGTGATAAACTGATCGCCTTCTTTTGGCAAAATTCCAATGTCTTCACATGGACCCCCGCCGATATATCGGGGATTTCAACCAGAGTAATGGTTCACAAGTTGGGTCTCGATCCCGGTCACAAACCCATTAGACAAAAGCAAAGGAACTACTTTGTCAAAAAGCTCATTACCATCTTAGAAGAAGTGAAGAATTGCTTGACACTGGCTTTATCAGGAAAGTCTAGTACCCGGACCACCTTTCCAATGTGGTCCTTGTCAAGAAGAGTAACAGAAGTGGTGAATGTGTGTTGACTTTACTGACGTGAACAAGGCCTACTCGAAGGACAAGTTCCCATTATTTAGGATCGACTTGTTGGTAAACTCCACATTCTAACACAAATTGCCAAGCTTCATGGATACCTACCTAGGTTAGAACCGGATTCGAATGAGTCCTGAAGATGAAAAAATACACCTATTTCATGACGGACCAGGGGACACACTGTTATAAGATTATACCCTTCGACTTGAAGAATGCGGGCGCCACGTGCTAACGGTTCATGAATAAAATGTTTGATGCCTAAATTGGCCTGAATATGGAGGTTACTTAGATGACATGCTTATCAAAAGTAAAAATACCGGCGAACATGTCCGTGACCTCAATGAGGCCTTCGAAGTGCTTTGGGCCCACCAAATAAAGTTGAACCTAGCCAAGTGTGTTGTTGGTATATCCTCAGGGAGATTCTTGGGCTTCATCTTCTCTCAAGGGGGATTGAAGTAAACCCCGAGAAAATAAAGGTAATTATAGACATGAGTCTGCTGTGCACCATAAAAGATGTCAGGAGGCTCACTGAGAGACTTGTAGCGCTCTCTCGCCTCCTAGCAAAATCAGAGAATAAATACCTCCCCTTCTTCAAGGCCTTGAGAGAAATAAAGGCAAATAGCTTGTAGCGGACAACCACTGCTAGAACACCTTGCAGGAGTTGAAGGAATGTCTAGCCAATTCACCACTCTTGACGTCGCCGAAAGAAGGCAAAGAGCTGTACCTATATGTTTCGGATGTGGTGCTAAGCTCGGTCCTAACCTAGCAGCAATCAAAAGTGCAACGGTCACTCGACTACATTAGTAAGACTTTGGCAGATGCCGAGTCCCCATTATCCACACGTTGAAAAGATTGCTCTGGAACTTGTCTATTCAGCCAGGAAACTACGGTGCTACTTTTGGGCACACAAAATCTTCATCCTAACCAATTAGCCCTTGAAAGGAATCATGTAGAAGCCTGACATGTCTAGACAGCTAGTTAAATGGGCCATCGAACTAGGCGAGTTTGACATAGAATTCAAGCCAAGGTTGTCCATAAACGATCTAGCCCTAGAGGATTTCATTGTTAAAACCACGATCCCGATTATGGGCATCCATAGTCCCAACAAATCTACTCGTTAGCTGGAAGAAGCTCTGGCGTGGACATTGCACGTAGACTGGTCATCGACAAAAATTGGCAGTGGAGTTGGAGTGGTCTTGAGCACCCCCGACAGGTCGGAGATAATGTACTTGTTAAAGCTCAAATTTTCGACCACTAATATTGTTGCCAAATACGAGGCCTTGCTCACCGAAATCCAATTGGCAAAAGAATGCTCGATGAGACATTTGACGATCTATATTGATTTGGAGATGATCGTCAACTAAGTATGTAAAAGTTTTGAGGTGTCAAGCCCTCTACTCGTTGCTAGAGCGAGGGACATAACCTAGAAGTTTCACAAAATCGAGATAGAGCACATCCCTAGAGCGGGCAACTAGAAGACCGCTGGCTAGGTTTGCCGCAACCAGGAAACCAGAGAGTATTCCAAAAGCATGCGCAAAATCTTGATCGCCCCGAGTATAGAGGAGCCTAAGCACGAAGTGCTCCAGGTATCGAGCGACAAAAGTTGAATGGCCCCATACTATAGGGGTATAACTGATGGCACCTTACCGAAAAACCCAGAAGATGCCAAGTGTGTGAAAAAGATGGCTGGATGGTAGACTATTATAGACAGGAGGTTGTACCGCTGAGGGTATTCTACCCATATCTGCGGTGTCTCATCCCAAAAGAAGCCGACTATGCGATAAGCAAGGAACACCTCGACATTTACGGCTCGCATATTGAGGGTAAGAACCTTACTTTCAAGATATTATGTCAGGGGTATCACTGGCTAACTATAAAACGAGATGCCATAGATGTCATAGAGTTTGTGAAAAGTGTGAGAATTGTCAAATTTACAGTAACATGCCCAATCAATCATCCACGAACTACGAGCTCTGTAGGCTCCCTAGCTGTTTGCACAATAGGAGCTTAATATCCTCGACCCTTTATCCATCGCCTTCGCACAACAAAAGTTTATCATAGTGGGCATTGACTATTTTGCGAAGTGGGTCGAGCCTTCCCGCTGGTCTGAATCATCAAATAAAATACAATAGAGTTCATTCGGCATAGCATCATTAGCCGATTTAGGATTCCTAAGGTCATGGTGATCAATAATGAAACCCAATTCATCAGCAAGCTTTAATGTACCGATTTTCGGAGATCTTCTATAATCAAAATATCAAGTTATGATGAAGTGATTTTTTTGTATAAAATTGTTGACCAAGATGTGTAAGGAAATTTGTCCGGTCAATGCCCATAAAGGAAATTTATTCCTAACCTATTTCCAATAACATAACATAGAAAGATGATTGGCGGCATGGGTGACCAGCAAAGGTGAAGGAACTATTACAGCCGAAAGAAAAGTAGGCTCCGTTAAGCTGCGACGCAGGACGATAGCCGCACCAGTGAAATATTGAGCCAAGAGAAAGCTGTGACTTCAGCCAAACAGCTGGCGGTTTAAGGCTCAAAGGCCGGTTGTCTCATGACTCAAATTGCCAGTCAACGCAATATTGACCAAGTTTCAATATGCACAGATTTCCAGAGATAGTGAACAGTGATCTCCGGAGGTGAAGAACTTTCGGAGACCTTGATCTCCTGAGACAATGAAATCGGAGATGATTTTCGGAGGCCTTGATCTCCAGAGATGATGAGTTGAAGACAATAAAGTTTCCGGAGACCTTGATCTCCGGAGACAATAATTTTAGAGACGATGATTTCTGGAGACCTTGATATCCGGAGACGAAGAATTTGGAGACAACAATTTTCGGAGACCTCGATCTCTGGAGACGATGATTTTGGAGGCGATAATTCGGAGACCAAATGCCAATTCTTTCGGATACCATGAACACTTCCGGAGACCTTGAGGATGAAATCCGGAAACCTTAAAAGCCAAAGAGATTTTCCGGAGACTTTGTGGTAAATTTTTCGGAGACCTTGTGGTGAATTTTTCGGAGACGTTATGATAAATTTTTCAGATACCTTGTGGTGAATTTTTCGGAGGCCTTGTGGTGAATTTTTCGGAGGCCTTGTGTTGAATTTTTTGAAGATGATTTTCGGAGACGATTGAGAAGGCTTCTGGAGACGATAATTCCAGAGACCCCGATTTCGGAGACAATCTTAGGAGACAATTTTCGAAGAGGAAGTTAAAATACAAAAGTCAACTGGAAATAATAAGAAAATCAAAATAGTACGAATTGTTGACCAATTCTAATGGATGACCGAATTGACTTGATGACTGATTTTGACTTAGGGAAGGCTGACCAAATCTAAGTAGATAACTTATTTTTAACCACCCCGTTGACCTTCTAGAAAGGAAAGGGAGCAAGCAAAGAAGTATAAGTAGTTGACTTGACCTACTTACTACCACTAACCCCAATACTTATAAATAATGAACCTGAGAATTAGGATAGAAGGTTGGGCAAGCTATCGGGTGAAAGTACTAAGAATTTTAAGCTAGATCTAAGAAAGAAATTCGTAGATCCGTTCCATGCAAGTGTATTCTCCGTTTTTAAGTTGAGGTTTTAAGAATGTGTACTCTACAATTTGACAAGTTCATATTTTAAGATTGTAAAGTAATGTTGTTTTCATACTACTTGAGCATGATAAGGCAATTGACATCCACATGTTGTCATTAACTATGAATGCATCATTATAGAACTTTAATTGTTTTAATTAAGGAGGAACTCCAGTTATTTACATGTTTAAAAGAAGTCCTATTGTTTGCACGAAAATGGTGTCCTAATTGTATGTAAAAGGTGACCGGTTAATTATTTATTTGCAAAAGTATGCTATTAAAAGATTCCCAAACTTTTATGCCTTAAAGACCTCCGGACTTTTATTGATTTCTTCTAGAAGCCAGTAAATTTGCAGAATAAAGTTTTGATGGCCGAGTAGCCGCAGGCCTAAAATGTAGCTGTTTCTAAACCATGGTAACCGAGTAGCTGCAGGCATAAAACGTAACCGTTTTTTAACCATGATGGCCGAGTAGCTGCAGGTCTAAAATGTAACCGGTTTTAAAAATGAAAAACGTTTGACTTTTGGGGCTTATGTTTTAATATGGCAACTGTCCTCATGAATTTACTCCGGCCAAACAATATTTTGTATGCATGATAATTTCATCTGGTTTAGTAGGTCTGATCTTAAAGCTATGACAGTGCATGTTTTAACTTGATGGTACACTGCTGAGCTTTGATCACCCCTCATTATTTTTTGACTTTTAGAGTAACAAGAGTTTACAACAGATGAAAAGGAATAAAGTTGGACGAGCTAACTGGGCTGATCAATTATGCTGAATTAATGTAGCCAAATTATGGGCAAGAAAAATGAGAAAATTGATGTATTTTGAAATATTTTGGGAACTTTTGTATTACGGGCTTGCTATGTAATAAGATAACTATTTAGATTCTGTCAAATGGTATGGATTTGAAAGTTTGGGTCCTTAGTGGCATCTCACTTGTGCTTGTTTTGCACCATAATTGACCGACCTTATTTTCTGGTTAGTCAACTTAGGTTTGACAAGGACTTTGCTAGCTAACTCAAAGGAGTTCGGCCTTATGCGACCCTGTGCACGAATGTGAAATAAATAAAAGAAAAAAAAATTTTAAGTCCACCTTTTGACCAATATGTATATATACTATCATATGATGTAAGTACGATACGATAATCTAACGGCGGCCATATGTGGTGGAATATGGATGGTCTATCACAATTGGTATCAGAGAGATGGAGATACCTTAAGTTCGATCTAAATCTATGCGGAAGCTTAGGATATGATTAGTTTGAACAAAAAGGGCAAATAAAGATATATGTTTGGTTGGTTGGATTTAGCTATCTGTTATTATACAAGAAGCGAGCACTAATGATGTTTAGGGCATGGTGTCTGTAAGTGTTATGTGTTAGCCATCTCTGGGGCCAGTAATCTGACCAAATCGTTCTTTCTTCTCCAAAGGACAAAGTGTTAGCTGGAAGAATGTCAAATAGAAGAAAATAGACTGTCCGTACTAGCAATCCTTAAGACCCAGAGGTAAGATACTTGAATCTGCTGGATATGATGGCAGATGTCATAGAAACCTTGGCACCACCAAATTTAGCTCCAGTGCCAGCTCCAATTCCTGTTCACCAGGAGACGTCAGTGTACAGTTGCTTTACCATGGAGCGAATTCTAGAATTCTCAGGAGAGCCTGATCCATTGAAGGCGGACACCAGGATCGAACAACTGAAGAAGGTGTCTGCAGTCATTAAGTGTTCGGCTGAGGATAAAGTTTTGTTTGCCACCCATAAGCTGGTGGGAGAGGCCCATCACTGGTGAAAAATACAGAAGAGGCTGTTTGGGATGCCTGAGAATAAAATTACTTGGGGTATGTTTGATGCAACATTCTTGGAGAAGTATTTTTTCGCCAGCCTTCTTGGGTAGAAAGAAGATGAGTTCTTGCATTTAAGACAAGGCACTCACACCGTGGCTGAGTACGATGTAACATTTACAGAGCTGTCTTGCTATGCCCCATATATTGTAGAAGACCAGGAAAGAAAGACTAGGAGGTTCTTTTAGGGGTTAAGGGATAATATTAGAAAATATTTGTCGACTGTAAAATTGACCACTTATGGAGAAGTATTGGATAGGGCCATCATTTTTAAAAAAGAACTTGAAAAGGAGGAGTTTTTCAGGTGAAGGATTCTTAATCGGGCGAACTCAAGGGCCAGCTTTAGTGAGGAATCTGGAGGACCCTCAAATAAGGTAAAGCAGTTGAGGTGAAGAAAGGAGCATGGCCAATCCATACGGACTTCCAGAGCGTCAAACAATCCATGTGCTCATTGCGGAGGGTTACATGAGGGCAAGCCTTGCTATAAGAAGCTAGGAGTTTGCTATAACTGTGGCCAGGATGGACACATGATCCAAAACTATCTGGCCACATGCCAACCCAGCCTCAGATTTTAAGTCAATTATTCCAGCTAAAGTATTTTCCGTTTCTGCAATGGAGGCTGAGGTGTCTACTGAGGTGGTGGAAGGTACACTTTTTATCTGTGGCAACTTTTGCCATGTACTTTTTGACTCCGGATCCACTCACTCATTTATTTTTCCTAATTTTGTACAATGTCTTACATCACTTCTCCAAATTCTTGACTACCCTTTGATGGTTGCAACACCCATGGGGTCATCGGTGGTTTTAAATGTTATGTACCCGGAGTACTCTATTGAGGTTGATGGGTTCCAAATGCCAGTAAACATAGTTTTGCTGGAGATGAGGGACTTTGATAAAATCCTAGGGATGGATTGGTTTGCAAGGTACTATGCCAGCATTGACTGTTTTTGAAAAAGAGTAGATTTTATTATTCCTAAAAATGAACCCTTTGATATTCAAGGAGTCCAGCAGAAGGAAGCATCCTGCTTCATTTTGACCCTTCATACCTGGCCATTGATGAGGAATGGGTGCCAGGCTTATCTAGCCTTCGCTAGTATGACTGAGAATCAAGAAAATCTAGCAAAGGAGATTCTTATAATATGTAAATTCGAAGACTTAATTCCCAAAGAGTTGCCTGGATAGCCACCCAACCAAGAGATAGAATTTGAAATAGAGTTGGTGTCAGAATCGGTGTCGATATTTAAGATGCCATATAGAGTTAAAGTAGCAATTACAAGAATTACTAGATTAAGGTTTTATCAGGCCAAGCGTATCTCCATGGGGCGCGTCGGTCCTATTTGTAATGAAGAAAGATGGAACCTTGAGACTGTACGTGGACTATCGGGAGTTAAACAAGATTACCATTAAGATCAAGTATCCTTTGTCGAGAAGAGACTACCTCTTTGATCAGTTACAAGGAGCTTATGTATTCTAAAAAATTGACCTTAGATCCGGTTATCATCAGCCCCAAATCAGAAAGGATGATGTGGTAAAGACAGCCTTTCGGACAAGATATGGACATTATGAGTTTGTAGTAATGTCATTTGGGTTAACAAACACTCAAGCCGCATTTATGGACTTAATGAACCGAGTTTTTCAGTTTTATTTGGAGAAATTTGTGATAGTCTTTATTGATGACATCCTTGTTTATTCTAAAAATAATAAAGAACACGAAGAGCATTTAAGGATTGCACTTCTAACTCTTAGGAAACACCGGTACTTGCAAAATTGAATAAGTGTAAATTTTGGTTAAAAGAAATGGGATTCCTAGGTCACATCATTTCCAAGGAGGGAATTTCAGTCGAGCCTAAGAAGGTGGAAGCAGTGGTAAATTGAAATCGGCCAACATCTGTGACAGAAATACAGAGTTTTCTGAGCATGGCCGGTTATTACAGAAGGTTTGTGGATAACTTTTTTCGAATTGCCCTGCCACTCACCCAACTAATAAAGGAGATTAAATTTGATTGGACTGATGAATGTAAATAGAGTTTTCAAGTACTAAAGGATCGGCTGACTTCTGCACCGGTTCTAACTATTCTAGATGAATCAAGAGGACTGGTGGTTTACCGCGATGCCTCAAAGTCTTGGTTGGGCTGCATTTTGATGCAACATGGAAAGGTAGTTGCCTATGGGTCTCGTCAGTTGAAGGATCATGAAAAAAATGATCCAACCCATGATTTAAAATTAGTTGCAGTAGTATTTACATTGAAAATTTGAAGACATTATCTATATGGTAAGAAGTTTTTTGTTTACTCTAATCATAATAGTTTAAAATATTTATTTATCCAAAAGAAGCTAAATATGAGGCAAAAAAGGTGGCTTGAATTTCTAAAGGATTATGACTGTGAGATTCAGTGTGAACTTGGTAAGGCCAATGTGGTTACCGATACATTAAGTCGACGACTAGGTTACTTGGCAAGATTATAGATCAAGCAGATGAAAATGTTGGATTGTCTGAAGCACTATGATATCCAACGACATGTTCGAGGTAATCAGATACTTTTAGCATACCTTCAGATTTAACCAGAAATAATAAATGATGTTAAAGAAAAACAAGTGAATGATTCCTTCCTGATGGACATTATGAGAGATCTAAATAAAGACTCCAAGGCTTATTTTAATGTCCGAGCTTGTGGAATGTTGAGATTTAGAGATCGTCTGTGTGTGCCGAATAATAAGGAGTTGAAGGAGAAAATCTTAAAGGAAGCTCACCGATCTCACTATACGGTTCATCCGGGGAAGAATAAAATGTATCAAGATTTAAAAAAGACATTTTGGTGGAGGAACGTGAGAAGGGACATTATGGCTTATGTGGAGAAGTCCCTTGTGTGTCAATAGTTAAAAGCTAAAAGGAAGAAACCATCTGGGTTATTGCGGCCGATGCCAATTCCAAGTGGAAAATGGGAAGACATTGCTATAGATTTTGTATCAGGCTTACCAAGGACACTCAAGAACCATGACGCCGTCTAGGTTATTATCGATCGACTGACTAAATCAGCCCATTTCTTGGCGATCACGATGACGTATTCACATGATAAATTGGCCCAATTGTATGTAAATAAAATCGTTAGACTCCATGGCGTGCCGGTAATGATTGTCTCGGTTCAAGACCCGCACTTTGTCTCCAGATTCTGGAAGGTGCATAAAGAATTGGGGACGGGTTTGAAATTTAGTACGGCATATCACCTCCAAATTGACGGGAATCCGAGCGTACATTTCAAATTCTCGAGGATATGTTAAGGGCCTCAGTGTTGGAGATAAAAGAAAATTTGGATAATAACCTGGCCTTGACAGAGTTTGCATACAATAACAGCTATTAGGCCAGCATAGGTATGGCCCAATTTGAAGCATTATATGAAAGGAAGTATAGGTTGCCTATACATTGGGAAGAAATGGGAGATAAAAGAATTTTGGACCCTGAAATTATTAAAGAAATAGAAGAGGAGATTAAACTAATTCATGAAAATTTAAAAGTGGCACAGAGTAGGCAGAAGAGTTATGCAGACCAAAGGAGATTCGAGTTGAAGTTTAAAGTAAGTGATCATGTCATTTTGAAAATGTCACCGTTCAAGGGGATGTCCAGGTTTGGGGAGAAGGAAAAATTAAAACCCCAATTTATTGGCTATTTCGAGATTTTGGAGAGGATTGAAGATGTGGCTTACAGGTTGGCATTGCCACCAAGTTTGGTAGATGGTAATGATGTATTCCATGTGTCAATGCTCCAGAAATATGTTCATAACCCAGCCCGCACAATCAACTTCGAGAATCTGACTCTTGATGTAGGCCTATCTTATGTGGAGAGGCTTGAGCAGATATTAGATCGACGGAATCAAATCATGCGAACAAAGACCATTCCTTTAGTAAAGGTCCTATGGAAAAATCACTCTGCTGAAGAAGCCACCTGGGAATGTGAGTCTGATATCCAGGATAAGTACCAAAAATTGTTCTATTAAGAAAATGATGTATATGTATTTACTTTGACAAATTTCAAGTACGAAATTTTATAAGTAGAGGAGAATTGTAATGTACCAATTTTTGGAGATATTCTATAATAAAAAATATTAAGTTATGACGAAGTAATTTTTTTTGTATAAAATTGTTGGCTAAGATGTGTAAGAAAATTTATCCGGTTAACACCTGTTGATCGGCAAAGGTGAATGAACTATTACAGCAGAAAGAAAACTAGGCCCCGTTAAGCCGCATTGCAGGACGTTAGCCGCACCAGTGAAATGTTGTGCCAAGAAAAAGCTGTGGTTTCAGCCAAACAGCTAGCGGTTTATGGCTCAAAGGCCGGCTGTCTTATGACCCAAACTGTCGGTCAACGCAATATTGACCAAGTTTCAATAGGCATAGATTTTCGAAGACGGTGAACAACGATCTCCGGAGGCAAAGGATTTTCAGAGACCATAATCTCTGAAAACGATGAAATCGGAGACGATTTCCAGAGGCCTGGATCTCCGGAGATGATGAGTTGAAGATAATGAAGTTTTCGGAGACCTTAATCTCCAGAGATGATAATTTTGGAAACAATGATTTTCGGAGTCCTTGATCTCTGTAGACAAAATTCGGAGACAACGATTTCCGGAGACCTCGATCTCCGGTGACGATGATTTTGGAGAAGGTAGTCCAGAGACCAAATGTCAATTCTTTCAGAGACCATGAACCCTTTTGGAGACCTTGAGGATGATATCCGGAGACTTTAAAAGCCAAAGGGATTTTCCGGAGACCTTGTGGTGAATTTTCCGGAGACGATTTCCAGAGATGATTGAGAAGGCTTCTGAAAAAGATAATTTCGGAGACCCTGATTCCAGAGATAATATTAGGAGACAATTTTCAGAGAGGAAGTTAAAATATAAAAGTCAACCAGAAATAATAAGGAAACCAGAACTGTATAAATTATTAACCAATTCTGATGGTTGACCGAACTGACTCGATGGCTGGTTTTGACTAAGGAAAGGCTGATCAAATCTAAGTAGGTAACCTACTTTCAACCACCTCGTTGACCTTCTAGAAAGGAAAGGGAAGCAAGCAAAGAAGTACAAGTAGTTGACTTGCCCTACTTACTACCACCAACCCCAATACCTATAAATAATGAGCTCGAAAATTTGGATTGAAGGTTAGGCATACTCTCGGGTGAAAGCACTAAGAATTTCAAGCCAGATCTAAGTAAGGAATTCATAGATCCATTCCAGGCAAGTGTACTCTCCATTTTTAAGTTGAGGTTTTAAGAATGTGTACCCTATGTTTTGACAAGTTCATGTTTTAAGTCTGTAAAGTAATGTTGTTTTCATACAACTTGAAGCATGATAAGGCAATTGACATCCGCATGTTGTTATTAACTATGAATGCATCGTTAGTGAACTTTGATTGTTTTAATTAAGGAAGAACTCTAGTTATTTACATGTTTAAAAGAAGTCCTGTTGTTTACACGAAAAAGGTGTCCTAATTGTATGTAAAAGGTGACCGGTTAATTATTTATTTGCATGTGTATGTTGTTAAAAGATTTTCAGACTTTTATGCCTTAAAGACCTCTGGACTTTTACTGATTTCTTCTAGAAGCCAGTAAATTTGCAGAATAAAGTTTTGATAGCCGAGTAGTTGCAGACCTAAAATGTAGCCATTTCTGATCATGGTAGTCGAGTAGCTGTAGGCCTAAAATGTAGCCATTTCTGAACCATGGTGGTCGAGTAGTTGTAGGCCTAAAACGTAGCCATTTTCGACTCATGATGGACGAGTAGTTGCAGACCTAAAATGTAGCCGATTTTAAAAATGGAAAAAGTTTAACTTTCTGGGCTTATGTTTTAATATGGCAACTGTCCTCATGAATTTACTCCTGCCAAATGATATTTTTGTATGCATGATAATTTCATCTGATTTAGTAGGTATGGTCTTAAAGCTATGACTGTGTATGTTTTAACTTGATAGTACACTGTTGAGCTTTGCTCACCCCTCGCTATTTTCTGACTTTTAGAGGAACAAAAGTTTATGACAGACGAAAAAGAATAGAGTTGGATCGGCTAACTAGGCTGATCGATCATGCTAAATTAATATGGCCAAATTATGGGCAAGAAAAATAAAAAAATTAATATATTTTGAAATATTTTGGGAACTTTTGTATTATGAGCTTGCTATATAATAGGATAAGTATTTAGACGTTTCCGTCAAATTGTATTGCTTTAAAAGTTTGGGTCCTTAGTGGCATCTCACTCGTCCTTATTTTGCGCTGTAGCTGACCGACCTTGTTTTATGGTTGGCCAACTTAAGTTTGACAATGACTTTGGTGGCCAACTCAAAGGAGTTCGGCTTTATGCAACCATGTGCATGCATGTGAAATAAATAAAAGATAAAAAATTTAAGTCCACATTTTGACCAGTATGTATATATACTATCATGTGATATAAGTATGATACGATAATCTGACGGCGGCCGTATGTGGTGGAATATGGCCGATCTATCACACAAGCACTTCACCAAGTACTGTACAAATTTGGGCCTTAGGTTGATCCACACCTCCATTATTTATTCACAAGCAAGCGAGCTTATGGAGGTCACTAACTGGACCCTGCTGCATGGGCTGTGAACCAAACTGGAAGACGCTGCGGCTCCTCGGTAGATGAACGTCCTTCTGTATTATGGTCATACCAAACCATACTGAAGGAACCCACCAGAGAGACACCCTTTAGCCTTCGCTAAACGGTCGAGGCAGTCATCTCGATAAAAATTGGACTGCGTGGCCTTTGGGTTAAAAGCTTTGATTCACTTAATAATTTCCAGCAACTCAGAGAGCACCTTGATCTGTTGGGATAAGCCCAAGAAGTAGCCGAGGTGAGCACAACGACCTATCAGTAGCCGATCACTTGGTACTATAACAAAAGGGTGAAAGTGCACCAATTCGAGGTATTGGACCTAACTTGCAGAGTTTAGAGGCTATGGATAAGAACGCTAACAAACTCTCCCTGAACTGAGAGGGCCCATTTGTCATCTTAGCAATCCTCTGAAATGGCGTATACAAGCTGTGCACTCAGCATGGTAAATTGATCCCAAGAATGTGAAATTCCTTCCACCTCAAGAGATATTATCAATAAACCCATACCGAACTCAAGTAGGTCTAATATGTATCACCAAGCATGTTTGTCAAAGTGTACCACGTTTAAAATAATAAAATGAATTGTTCGTTTATTTACTGCTTGTTTGCTTATTATTTGCTTGTCCATATGAATGCTTATTTGACATTGCGTAAAACCAAATGACCTAGGCTGCTCCTAGGCCAGTTGAACTTTTCTTCACCTGACCCTTGACCCACAAATGGTTAAAGAACCTTAACCCACCAAGCAGTCCACACGCAGTCGAATTTAAACCCTGGTCCAATCATCGGGCAACCCATATGCGGTCAAATTTAAACGTCGAATCCGCTCTGAGCAGCCCATGCACGACCGGATACCAAAATCTTAGGGGGCTATTCAGCATTCGTGTGACGACTCTAACCAACATGGACGAGCACCATCAGTCGACCATGGCTAGTGAACTTAGATCAATTGTGTGGAGGAGGCAATGCCCCCCAGAGGGACAAGCCCCCAATGGAAACATGCGGACGATGGCCTAAATTTCACCAAATCCCAGGAACAATGGCGATAACACTTAGTCGACAAATAGCAAGACAACAAATAGAAAGATTCTACATTCACACAGAAACACTAATAACAATGGTGAAAAAGGATCCATTGATTTATTGCATAATCTGAATATTCAAAAAAAGTACACGGCTACCAAAAAACAAGAGAGGAGGAAAAGACTCCACCAAGCTCACGACCCAAAGTGGTGGCTACCCTATGGCCAGGGGCTCCCCGTTGGACATGGGGCTCCCTCATGTAAGAAAAATTCATCTGATCAGACCGACGTCGGGTATCACCATTCCTTGGGTCAAAGAAGCCAATAGGAAAGTTTTAATCAACCAGGGAAGCAATATGTTGGCACAGATGAATGCCTTTCAAATGTCTGGCATTCAGAGCCTGACTTGCCTCCTCTGGGCTGAATCGGGTTCACAGCTCAACTCCCAGTCAAATCTTTTTGCTCTAGAGGTTTGGGAGAAGCTGCTCGACCACCTAGAGCGCATCCCTTTGCTCCTGAGAACTCGTCCACAATTCCAACAGCTCAAATGTGAGGTTGGTGACTTGTTCATGGCACAGCCAAGCCTCGGCTATGGTGGTGTCCAATTGGCCCTGCATCTCCTTGAGCACTCCCAAGTTGATCCGCATTTGGGTTAGCCAACGGATCTCTTCCTCATGTTGGTTGATCCTGATTGCTCTGTGACACAAGTAGGTTGCACAAGGTCCACCATTGAGTAGTCCTGCGAGCAAAAAAATGAGGAGGGATGACTAGGCAAGTCCATTATCAATGAAAACAATGGGTTATCTGAAGCATACCGCAATATAAGACAATTCTTCAGCCGTGGAATTTGAGGGAACCCTAGATGACGAGGCAACTTAAGGAGCCAGCTCCATCATAGGCATCCCATGGCAAGTGGGAGACACCTCAGAGCTCTCATGCGATGGGGGAACCGATGGGCCCTCTATATCTCCTGAATCCAGGACTTCCGGACGAGGCACCTCCACTACCACTACTGCTTTGCCACCACTCCCTGTTTGACCCTCCGCCAATCACTCATCACCGGGGGTCTCCTCCACCAAAGCTGCGGAAGGTCTTGGTGCCTGCTCCTTAGACAATGCATCTGCAACGATGGGGACCCCATGCTCGGCTGAAGTCGGCACATAGACTGGCTCAATTGGCTCCTTGACCTCTGGTCCCTGTGAGACTCTAGCAGGAAGGGTCGAGGCCTCATCGCTTGTATTGACACCCTCCTTCAATACGTGGCCAATCGAAGGAGATAGGGTGGAAGCCAGCATACTAGATGTCTCACCAATCCTTTTCATCCCCTTCGTCATGGTTAGGCCCAACTCGGTAGAGGAAGAAGAAGAATAGCTCGATAAAGCTGCCCACCACTGGGATGCGCTCTCAGGGATCCACAGATGTACAGTGACCTAGGTTTCCTTTTGGGCCAAAAGTATGGTAGAGCGGTCACCCCAACTCTCTCCAAGAGAGGCTCCCACTCAGCTCGCGCGAGAGCCTTAGTGGACAACAGGTGGTCTCTGTTGTTGAGCGAGTTAACAATCACCCTGACTGATTGTGTCAGCAGCCTTATCAAGTTCTCCTCCACGAGTGAAACTTTGCCGGCAAAGGACGTCGACAAGTCGCCCTACTCGTTGGAAAGGGCCTTATTGAAGGGAACCTCCAAATAGAAAGACTAATTCTTTCAATTCTTCACGGAATCAGGGACCTCCTCACTTATCTGGAAAGTTGAGCAGGAGGACAACAAAATGCAGTCTGCTTTCTGACAAAATTGAAAGATCACCTTGACAGTCACGGGGTCCAAGGTTCGCCCATGGAGACGGAAAAAGATACTAAGATAGTACAAATACCGCACGGTGTTAACGTGAAACTACGCGATTGGGACTCCCAAGGACACCAGAACTTCGTACAGTTCCTGCGTAAGGGGGATGCAAAGGCCACTCTTTAGGTGGGCCTCATCATTGACCTCTGTCGGCACCCCGAACAAAATCATACTCGGGATCCCATACTGCATGTATAAGGCGGCAACGTCGGCCGCAGTAAGCACCAATTGGATAGCGCCAACGCCATGAGGAAACATGGAAGCAAATCAGAGGGAAAGCGATTCGAGTTGTAAATGAAAAACACTGGAAAATGGCAAAGGTTCCACGCTTATATAGCGAATGCCCATACTTTGAAACAACGTTGCTTGGGAATCATCAAAGGACACATGCATGATGGCTGTTACACGTGCCCACACCACGAAGCATTGAGGCATGTCAGTCACGTAGTGTTAGAAATGACGGCTTGACACTGTGCCTTCCTGCGCGGGTGACTGACCCTTGATAGGATTGGATGGGCCGAACGGTAGAGCAACGCAGATACCGAGAACAGGATGCTCCACTTCCCGAAGTGACAGACTGACGGGGCACAGTCTGGATGGATCGTACGTTAGCTTGTCTGGCCAATGTCCAAACCTGGGCACCAGAATGAACTGTAGTGGGCCAATACCAACAGATAACCAGGCCGCCGATAGCCCTAGCGGTCTGTTTGAAAGTCGCCTGATGACGAAGAGGGTGACATTCGGGTGCTTCACCTACTCACATCGCAGAAAAAAAGAAAAAGATAGAGAGAAAGCGACTTTTAAAAAATTGAAGAGGCACATAACGAAGACAAAACATTCAGTAGTTCCATTCATTGATATCTTTCTGCAAAGTACAAGACCTCCAACGACAAAGATACAACAAAAAAAGGATAAAATAAAATACATAAAATATATGCATAGAACGACGATCCAACTACGAAAGCTCTATTCCACTGGAACAAACTCCCACAGGGCAAGCAAGCTTGTCTCCGAGCAGGAGGCTTGATCGAGAAGCTGGCGTACCCTTGACGGTCACCAAGGCGAAGGTCCTATGCGCAGCAGTTCTCGAGAAGTGAGAGTAGCAGCCCATATCGAAGGCAAGCCATCACCCATGGGGAAGGCCACAACGGCAGGAAAGCCTTGACCCACCATGAATGGAATCAGCACCAGGACGGACATGAAAAGGGGTAACCATAGTGGTTTCCCATGTAAAGAGGAGTAACCAAAGTAGACCATCTGTGCATCCCAGGATGCTGCCTTCAAATATCGGAGATGAGCTTCCTTCGATCCCTGCCGTAGGTAACTTAGGCTCCATGTTGACTTTAGAACCCACACCACTTGACTGATGAAATCTGGACGTGACGTAAGGCACAACGTGCCCCTCCATTTATAGCATGTGGGGGGATCGACAGGCCATTAAATGTCAAAAAAATTTCACACTAGCAAAATCTATAGAGAATCACCAGGTACAGAGAATCAGGCCAAAACCATCAGGATAACAAATCAGAAGGCAACCTAGGGAAGGGATGAACAAGGAAAATGACAAATTGTGTCTTATCAATGAACATGCCGGGGATTAAAAATTCAAACCGTCTGATAGAGGGCTAGTGATGGGGACAATTAAAAATGGGCCCGCCCAGTGCTAAAGCCCATGGACAAATGGGGGGACCCGGAGGATAGCGGCCCACGGCCTACTTCCACAAAAGCCCAAGACCAAGCATTTGAACCGCCGACCCAGGCGGGTTGACCCGAGATCCTTTAGCTGGAAACAGGCAATGAGGGTCGTCCCATGGCGCTGCACACGAGGGTAGGGCTTGCCTTAACCGCGGCGCTGCGCCAAATAATTCCCTCGATCGCGATCTCTCCTAAAATGGTAACTCTAACTTAGTGGATCTCTTCCAAAAGCAATTTCCATATCCATCGCTACCAGCATTACCGAGAAGAAGGAATGAATCTTCTTGGCTTGCCATGATTGTCATAATTGGCACTCTCAATCCCAGTGACAACCTGCTAAATCTCCGTAGACAGCTATCAACCATCTTTAGTGCCCAAAGTAGGGCTAAGCTGGCTCAAACATCATAAATAACCCAGGCTCCTACTTGCAGGGGACATGCGCACTAGCAAAGACACAGAAGAACAACTCTCTATTCGAAAAGCCTTCGAAAGAGATTCTTTCACAACTCTCTCTCTCACCGTCTTCAAGTCGCTCCCCATTTAGCACAATGACTTCTTTCGAAGCCGTTCATTTGCCAGATGTACCCAAACACTCAATCCTCGACCTCGTGTATTATCCATGCGCTTTATTCGACTCGTTTAGGAAGATCGAGCGACTTTCTAATTTGCGCAACCACCCTAATCCAAAGGACGCATCAAATATGTTTTGAATATATTTAATTTATAATTCCTTCTAATAACTGTTTCAAACTACGTCCGTAATTATTTGAAACCCAAACGTTCTAACTTAATTTGAAATTAACGTTCAATATTTTTTTACGCATGTTCCCAAAACTTTCATCAATTTCTTAGTAAT
>JAODPA010076222.1:0-28362 GCA_025585075.1 Nepenthes mirabilis
TTTCCTTTCAACGAAAGTTCGCACGCGTTTTTACTCCGGAAATCCGGAGTGATTTCTTTCGGCAATCGCACGCGTTTTTACTCCGAAAATCCGGAGTTCATTTACCAAAGGAAAATCCAGTCTTCATTTACCCAACGAAATCCGGACTTCTTTTATTATGGGAATCCGGACTTCATTAAGGAAATCCGGACAGCAATTCCCTCGATGAAATTTCCGGATTTCTTTGCCTATGGATTTCCGGTCAACGGGCGTTGACCGGACCTGATGGTTACAATTTCCTTGTTCAAATTTTTAGGTCGTTACAAGCTTAATCACCAAACACCTTTATTTACTTATTCGATCAATCTTAATCTAGCCTAAACTTCCGCATACGATTCAAATCAAACCTAAGGAATCTCTTTTTCTCTGATACCAACTGTGATGGACCAGATTATTCTCTATCGAATAACCTCCGTCTTTGGTAACATAAACCAAAGTCCATAATTAATATTTATGGATTTTACAGAAATTTTGGCAAAGTTTCCTCTACAATTGGACAAAAATAAAAATACAACATGCTCAAATACATCCTGTACAAGCACACATCTAACCAAAATAATTAACATAAAGCCTACAACACAATACACAAGATCACAACATCTGCCATATCATCCATGGCTCTAACACAGTACTCGTATCTACCGTATTAGATCTAGAGAGATGCCATCTAAAATAAAACAAAGCTCAAAACATCAGTATAAATGTGAAAGTGTAACTAAATCATCAAATCCTGCAGAAGCATAACAAAACCATAACATAATAACAAGCCACCTTCATCCATGAGTGGCTATTACATTCCATTACAACAATATGACCAAATCTTCAATGCACTTGACGTCCAGCTAACCTCTTCAAGCAAGTCTCTCTCCTTACTCTAACTAATTTGGCACCGACTAAGTATTCTCATCTGAAAAGATAAATAGCAAGAGTGAGCGTACAACTCAACAAATATAATCATAAGTCACATCTCATAGTAGAAAGCAATAGAAGCAATAATTGAAAGGGTGGAACACTTGTAATCTCAACAGTCATGAATCTTAAGAGGAAAACAGGGGAGATATGTGATCATTAGATTCTCACGATTACACCGATTATGCATTAATCATTTTTATTTTACATCATCTTTGCAGACCCGGGCTAGTAGGTCGTACTAACCAATAATATGAGAGGACAAGGAAAGGAATGTGTCTACCACACATTCTAAGGCCGGCTACATTTTAGGTCTGTAGAACTTGACCATCAGCTATATTTTAGGTCAGCAGCACTCGACCATCGGCTACATTTTAGGCCTGCAGCACTCGGCCATCTCAATCGCCCCGTATCCCTCGGGACCAGACAGTTCCTCGTTCTTCCATAGTAGTATCCTAAGGCGTACCACGAATATCACCCGCTCCCACGAGTGGCCAGAATACGTGGCCAAGTATTCCTTGAGTTCACATCGCGATGGACACGGTAAGCCAAAGACTACTACCCCTATAAATCATGGTCCTAGTTTCAAGATTAGTTCCAACACTTGGAGAGGAAAATCCACATTTGCCATACACATTTACAATTCAGGAAGTCCCATTCCCATCACATACATCTCCATCCAGGAGATCGTCCATCACATTGCACAATGTGGATTCCTTTCCATTTACTTGCTCGGTTCATAACTTTTTGTGGGACTCAATCCCCTTATTCTTAACAAATCATTCCAAGTTCACGAGGGAGATTAGGATTTCTTCCCTCTGATGATCACATATCATTTAGAAGCCTCCGAGACTGATTCCCTCGCTTCTGGCACATGGATACACATTTTGGAGCTCACATTACATTGAAATAATTAGACATCACTTTCATAACAGTTAAATGAGGGCAAAGCATGTACATTTCCCATTTCATTTTGAGTGAACAATGTCAGGCTTCTTTTAGAGCATCCGGACGCCACAAATGGTTCGATACTTGTGAGATCGGATGTCCGGTGGATACGTACGCACAATTGGGATACGATGTTTCATATATTGAGCTCAATTTAACATAATACAATGATAGAAGCATGCAATTTTTCACATTCATTTTCGGATGAACAGTAACAGGGGACTTTTAAAGCTCCCGGATGCCGCAAACGGGTCGAATCTTGCGGAATCAGACATCCGGTCGGTATATACATACAATTGGAATGTGAGGATTTATATTCTAGAGTCATTTCAACATTTTATGAAGTTAAAAGCTTGCAATTTCCCCCTTGGGTCTCGGGTGAACAGTGTCAGCGCCCATTTAGAGGGCTTGGATGCTGCGAACGGGTCGAGACGTGTGAAATTGAACCCACGGCCGACATATGTACATTATTGGAATGTGGGGATTCACATTTTGAGGTCAATTTTATGATACACGGAAGGAAAACAAAAAATCTCCAATTTCGTGGGTTAGGGTTTTGGTGAAACCAAACCGAGCGGATCGGACATGATTCGGACAAATAACTAATATTCCTTGGTCATTAATCATGGGTTTCGTGATTCTAACATTTATAGTGGGTATCGACACAAGAATACCCAATAAAATCAAGCAAAACATCAAAAGGGAACGAGAAGTGAGTCTGAGAACACTTGCCTCGATGCGTGCTTTCACCTTTATAACTAGCTCTCAGACGGATTTGGACTCCAAGGCCTTGATCTCCTCCCTTCTCTCACTGGAATAGGCACTCTCACTCTCTCTAGAAGCTTTTGGGCTCGTGGGAAAATGAGGAAAAAGAAGCACGACGCGGCATTCAAACAGACTTGCACTCAAGCACGCGGCGAGCTCAGGCAAATCTTGATTTTGTGCTCGATAGGTGGGCTCGAGCGCACGGAGGGCACAGGTCTAGCCCGCGGCAAGTCTGCAGCAAGCCTATGTCTCATTTTCGTCATTCGAGACCCCGTTTTGACCATTCTAACACAATCTTTTACATTCTTGGACCTTATTTTTGATTATATAACCTTAAGAAGTCATGATTATCATAATTTAAAATCTAAAATCTTATTTACAAAGTAACATTTCACGATTTAAAGTTTTCGTTCCTGATTTACTGATTCCTGCTCTTTGAGCTTTTTAATCCAATTCCTCCCACACCTTTTAACCACAATACACTTATGTTAATTTAATTACCTTCAAATTATTATAGTCTTAACCCGAAACCTCACAAGGTGGGGGTAAGTTAGCTACTCGGTACTTCCCTTGAGTGATTAGGTGGAAGTAAGTAGGGTAAGTCAGCTACTTGGTACTTCTTCTCAGACGGTCAACGAGGTAATTCACTTACTCTATTTAGTTGGGATCTAGTTGGATTTTAACCGTCCAAAGTTTGTCTTTAGTTTGCCCTGAATTTGGTAGCCAGTTTATTATAGATTTGGTCGGTCAACTTTTCCACTTAAAGCCGATCAACCTTCTTAAAGCTAGTCAACATCTTCAAAATCCGGTCAATGCCTTCAGAATCCAGTCAGCTTCTTCAAATTCGGTAAACTTCTTTGAGTCCGGTCAACATAATACCTTTGAAATCCGGTCAACTTCTTCAAGTCCAGTCGACAAAATACCTTCAAAATCCGGTCAACATCTTCGAGTTCGGTCAATCATGATAATCACTTTGGATTTCATCCTTTACACTTCATTCCGAATTTCATACTTATCAAAATACTCCGGTTTTTAAGTTGAAATCAAAATACTCTAGTTTTAAGAAGAATATTTTATTTCAATTTTAAGCCTTTTTGATTTCAGAACCTTACAATTCTCCCCCACTTAAAGGAATTTCGTCCTCGAAATTAGCGAAATACCTCAATATTGAGCATTTACTTTGGACATTAACCTCAGCCTTATATATGCACAGGTTTATCACTCTTCCGCTACGCATTTTGATCAATCAGTTAGCTTTGATTTGGTTGATTATATCTTACCGTCACTAGTATTTTGGTTCTTTTACTTAGCTCAGCTAAAATCCCAACATGAAATTCAAGGTGCAATTAGATTTCATGTCATTTTTTTCTTTCGAACATCCAACCTATGAGATAATCTTGATTTAGACTGATTCTAAGATATCCATGCCCCAGAATTATTTTTCACATGTCCTCAATTCACAACAGAATAAGAAGTCCTAACTATAACAGTCTCTACGGACTCGGCACAATCTCAGACCATAGCTTACGACCTCGAGACCCAAACACTTAACAGCCTCAAAATCTCCAAATCCATATACCAAGGGAAACAACTTTCACAAACTCTCAACCCATGGCAATATCAGAAACTGCAGTTACCACGGGTTCGATGTAGCTTTAGATTTATTGTTCAATTTAATACCTCTACACTTAGCAGCTTTAAGACCTTGTTGGTATATTAATGAACCAACTAATTCAACCCAAACACCTCATTTGGAATCACTATGGGTGAACGATTATCGATTTCAATCAATGAAAAAAAAAAACTCTGATAAGGGATTCCTCTCCTGCTTATCTTAAGAGTACCAATCCCTAAGCGACATAGGTAATTGCATCTTCATAATTCTTAAAATTATCATATCAGAATTATCTTCCAAGTGATTCTTCGTACTTCCAAATGGAGACTTCTGACTTTAATTATTGATCATAGTATTCTCCTCCGTTGAATATATTGAGATCCACCTATCCCAACCTCTAACTTTTAATTTCATAAGACCTTAAATTTCTTTCAAGGGATCATTCCTAAGTCCTCAGAGATCTTATCACAAAATTTTAGTTATAGGTGGAGCAATTCCACCATACGGACGCCTCTTCCGCTTTGCTTGTGGGTGATTGCCTATCAGTATGGACTAATAATATCCCAATCTTCCTCATAAGTATATCATTTATGCTAACTTACCTGATCATTGACAAGCCCTACTACCAGAAGGATCTACGACTTCATCAACAGTGTCTAGTCGATACTCTTTTTAATTCCACACAATTTCTTAGAGGCTAATGCCAAATTCAACTTCCTTTAAACTGCTCATTACAACAGATTAGCTCGGTCATGCATACGCCCCTCAAAACCTTCATAGCCAGATTCTTGAACGGTCATCTATTGACTTAAAAAGGGCAATTGTAAGGTTAAAAAATCAAAAAGGCTTAAAATCAAAATAAAATATTCTGCTCAAAACTGCAGTATTTTGATTTCAACTTAAAACCGGAGTGTTTTGATAATGATGAAATCCGGAGTAAAGTGTATGGATAAAATTCAGAGTAATTATCACAGTTTATAATTCGGAGTGTTTCGGCATAAGGGCTAGAGTGGCCTTATGTCTCTTGAAGCCGAAATGGCTTTACGCCGCTTAAAGGCCGGACCACTTCATGGAAGTGCAAGAGGCTAGAGTGAATAATAAAAAGTTGACCGAATTTAAAGGTGTTGACCGGATTTGAAAGTGTTGACCAGATTTGAAGGTGTTGACCGGATTTGAAGATTTTGACCGGATTTGAAAGTGTTGATCAGATTTGAAAGTGTTGACTGGATTTTGAAGATGTTGACCAGATTTGAAGGTGTTGATCGGATTTAAAAGTGTTGACCGAATTTTGAAGATGTTGACCGAATTTGAAGATGTTGACCGAATTTAAAGGTGTTGATCGGATTTAAAGGTGTTGACCAGATTTGAAAGTGTTGACCGGATTTTGAAGATGTTGACCAAATTTGAAGGTGTTGACCGGTTGGCCGATTTTGAAGAGAATATTGACCAGCCGAAATTGACTACCGAATTCAGGAATAAATCAAGGACAAACTAAAGACAAGGACCAACTTTGCCGATTAGTTAGAACCCAACTAGATCCCAACTGAATAGAGTAAGTGAACTACCCCATTGACCGTCTGAGAAGAAGTACCAAGTAGGTGACTCACTCTACTTACTTTCACCTAATCACTGCAAAGAAGTACTAAAGTGAATAACTTAACCTACTTACTCCCACCAAATCTCTGAGAAAAAGTACTAGAGTAAGTAGCCTACTCCACTTACTCCATCTAACCCCTCTTCTATAAATACTTAGCTTTGACCAAGGAAGCTAGCACGAGCAACTAGCGAGAAGAACAGTAAGGAGTAGAGGAGAGAAAGCTTCCAGTTAGTAAGGGTGGACAAACGACTGTCAGGTAAGTGTACTTTGGACACCATTCTTTTTAAGAATATTAGAAGTGTACTTCGGACGTTACTCTTTCTGTTTTTAAGAAAAACTATAAGTGTTTCCCTTCAAATTTAAATTAAGTGCTTACCGATTTCTATCCAAATTGTGTTTCTAAGTTCATACTCATATTCATAGTTAATGCATGTTTCCAGTTTCGGACTAGAGTTATAAATTTTGAAACCGGCCCTGCATGTAATTGAACTCGGCTTTTAAGTGAAGTATGAAACAAGCCTTCAAAGAAATTAAACTCGATTTTTGGCATGTAAATTGAACTCGACTTTTAAGTGAAGTATGAAACCGGCCTTCAAAGAAGTTAAACTCGATTTTTGGCATGTAAATTGAACTCAGCTTTTAAGTGAAGTATGAAACCAGTTTTGACTTATAAAAATGATAGATAGGTGTTGAAAACCAGCTTTGATTTTGAAACCGGCCTTGATTTGAAACTGACCTTGTATCACAAATTTGAAACTGGCATTTGTAATATAATGTTGAAATCTGCTTGTAATGTAGCGTATGAGTTCTATGATTTGAAACTGGCCTGAAGTATATGATTTTTGAACCGGCTTTAAGATAACTGTACACAATCTCTGAAGGATTAAGAGTGATGTTTTCGACTGATACTGAAAATGGCTTTCAGTAAACAATAAGAAGAAAATATTTCTATTTTTGTTATTGTGGACCCAAGACTTATATGCAGTCAGATTAGGTTATCCGGTATGCCTTAGAACGTTATAGTGATAATCGAGGATAACTCTGTCAATGGAGTTATATGTGGTCCGCCCTTCCTCAGGGTATTATAATAGGAGGGTAGCTTCTGTTCTGTTCTTGCCGGTGCCCCCTTGGATTGGGGAAGGATCTCATGAGGTGGGATCATCTGTTCTGTTTTATCTATTACCGTTGATTGTGGGAAGATGTACACAATCTATCCTCGATTATTTGTCCCCTCTGCTAGTAGGGTCTACTATTAGGGTCCTTTACTGGTAAAGATGAGATTTCTGTAAAATATGAAGGTAAGACCGACTTCTGCTTTTTGAAACATGAGTACAATGATTTCTGATCTTCGAAGTTTGATCGTTTCTATTTTACGTCTGTATTGTGATTCTACTTCCTTATGATATTTATTTCTTCATGTTCAACGGTATCTGTTTTATTGAGTTATATTCTGCATATATGTTTTACTGCATACCTGCATGTACCTTGTTGGGCCTTGGCTCACTGTTTTACTATTTTTCCCCTTGAGAGAAGACTATAGAGTTATCACGGACGAGAAAGTCTAGAGCTCAATCGGATTCCTGAAGATTTAAAGTACTTTTGGAATTATCATAGAGGAAGCAGTCTTGATAGAATATATATATACGAATTTGTAATTGAACCATTATGCCTATGTATGTATGAATGAGTTTTTGGGTATGAAAGTGAATGCTTTGGCAGATTTTTAGATTGACTTTCGCTACTTATTTTTATAAGATATCTTATATGGGTCCTAGATGGTATCGGTGATCCTGTATTTTCGTGTTATGTTCTAACTAGATTAGTTGTGTGCATGTACTGAGTTACGGTACAGGCTGTTTATTTCTGTCCTGACTGACGGAATCAAAAAAAATCCGTTTCGTCACTGCAATTCTATTTCTAATTAGGCTGAATGCCCATTCTTAACTCATTTAATCTTGCCTCTTACTCAGAATTTTATAACCTAAGGGTACTGCATCTTTTACCAGCGTCGTTGAGTATTATTTCAACTCTAGAGGTTCGCATTTCCGCAGGAATCAACCCCCAAACAATCAGCTCTACTTATTGGCTATGCCGACCAAATGAATCAAGCATTCTTTCTTCCAACTGTATACTCATCTATACTACAGTTCCGAAATCTCACAAAATCCACAAAGCATACATGTAAGGAACCCAGACACCCGCATGAGGATATTGTTCGCTTTAGCCCACCCTGCCGCCAGGGCGCCGCACGGTTTTGTTCCTGGTGAGCCCCGAAACACTGAGGCTCCCAAAACGCGTCCTTAAGGGAGAGGTATCTACACCTTTATCATAAGGCATGCTTCGTCTCCTCTCCAATCAGATGTGGGACACCCTCGTATCCACCCCCCCTTAAGGGGCCCAACGTCCGCGCTGGCACACCGGATCCGGATCCTGTCTCTGATACCACTGTAAGGAACCCAGACACCCGCATGAGGATATTGTCCGCTTTGGCCCACCCTGCCGCCAGGGTGCCGCACGGTTTTGTTCCTGGTGAGCCTCGAAACAATGAGGCTCCCAAAACGCGTCCTCCAGGGAGAGGTATCCACACCCTTATCATAAGGCATGCTTCGTCTCCTCTCCAATCCGATGTGGGACACCCTTGTATCCACCCCCGAGGCTGCCAAAACGCGTCCTCAAGGGAGAGGTATCCACACCCTTATCATAAGGCATGCTTCGTCTCCTCTCCAATCCGATGTGGGACACCCTCATATCCACCCCCCTTAAGGGGCCAGCGTCCGCGCTGGCACACTGGATTCGGGTCCCGTCTCTGATACCACTGTAAGGAACCCAAACACCCACATGAGGATATTGTCTACTTTGGCCCACCCTGCCGCCAAGGCGCCGCACGGTTTTGTTCCTGGTGAGCCCCAAAATGCGTCCTCAAGGGAGAGGTATCCACACCCTTATCATAAGGCATGCTTCGTCTCCTCTCCAATCCGATGTGGGACACCCTCGTATCCACCCCCCTTAGGGGCCCAGCGTCCGCGTTGGCACACCAGATCTGGATCCCGTCTCTGATACCACTGTAAGGAACCCAGACACCTGCATGAGGATATTGTCCGCTTTGGCCCACCCTGCCGCCAGGGCGCCGCACGATTTTTTAGAAAAGAACTTCGGTCTTTTAGAAAAAAGAACTCTGTCTTTTTGAGAAAAGAACTCCGGCCATTTTAGAAAAGAACTCCGACATTTTGGGAAAAAGAACTCCACCTTTTTGAGAAAAGAACTCCTGTCTTTTTAGAAAAGAACTCCGGCCTTTTGAGAAAAGAACTCCACCTTCTTGAGAAAAGAGCTTCGACTTTTTAAAAAAGAACTTCGGCCTTTTGGGTAAAAGAACTCCACCTTTTTTTAGAAAAAGAACTCCTGCCTTTTTAGAAGAAGAACTTCAACCTTGCTAGAAAAGCACTCCGGTTTTTAAGAAAAAGATTTCCTATTTTGACGAAAAAGGACCTCTGACTTTTGATCAAAGAATCTTCGACTTTAAGATGATTGAAAGGCTATACGGACTTCAATTGTTGAAGTTAAAGAATAAAGGCTATAAGAACAAGGAGAATGTATGTAATCCGGACAGCAAGTGGAACTCTACGACTTTTAACTTTCGAACTGTGATAGATGGCCATCAAAAGACATGAACTAAGAACCGAGTTTCCATTAAACTTGCTGTTAAAGATGATGAAGGATATTGGAGTGACACTCGATGACTGCCTCCTAAGCCACGGGGGGAGACTTTTGGTGACATAAGACTTTTAGACTACGGCCCCGTATGCCGGGTTAAAGGCATTACCTCCCGCCTCAGGGAGCATAACGAGAGGATACGGCTTTAGGTTGTGGGGTAACACATAACCCTTTCTCGATGTTGTCTACTCCTGTTCGGTCCCTAAAGAGATAAGAATTTCGAATGGTTTTTATGAATCTTCTGAAGATAAGATAATAAGAGTAAGAACAAGGAAATTCTGAACTAAAGAAGAAATTATATGGTGATTTTATATGTTAAAGTTATGATATAAATCCTTACTTTGATCTGATTATATGTATGTTTATGTTTTCTGCATGTGAATATCTTGCTGGGCTTTGTAGCTCACTCTTGCCAATTTTTAGATGACGAGAGGCTTATGGAGGACAAAATTGAGTAGAACCATATGAAGTAGCTAGACGGCATAGCTGGCCGGAGCTGATCAATGAAGAACTTGATTTATTTCTTTTGATGTTTTGAGAAGGACTTGTAGAACAGTTGCACTGTATAAGAATTTATGGATGTTAGCACATTTTCATGATTACTTTATTGAGAAATGAAATCCATTTTTCTAGTAGCATCTCAGGTCATATCAAGGAATTCATGTCCGACTAACCTTAGTGTTGGCCGGCCAAGTATGAAATTAAAATCGGAAGGCCAGCTCATGTAGTTCGGCCTCAAGCAATCTTGTATATAAAAGAAAACGTTTATTTATATGAAAGAAAAGAAAATTTATTTATGTCCACCTAGTTGTTATCTATTATCTATTTTGATGCAAGGATTTAGGCTTGATGGCGGCTTTATGTGGTGGAATAAGGCCGGTTCGTCACAGTTGGTATCAGAGAAAGAATTGAGATACTTTATGTCAATTTAAATCAATACGAAAACTTAGGACAAGATTAGTTAAGGCAAGAAGGGGGTTAGCTTTACTTATGCTTTGGACAGAGTATTTTGTGATAGCTACCCTTGGCTAGTAGATTGATGAAAATATTCTTTTCAGAAATCAAAGTCATCACTGAAGTCATGTCTAATAGAGGAAGGCGAACCGTCTGGATTAACAACCCTCCAAATCCGGAGGCAAGGTACTTGAACCTACTGACAAGATGGCTGATGTTATAGAAGCCTTGGCTCCACCAACTCCGGTGACAACCCCAATTCTTGTTCAACAGGAGAGGTCAGTCTACGATCATTTTACCAACGATTGGATCACTAAATTTTTAGGAGAACCCGACCCATTGAAGGCAGATACCTGGAACCAATGACTAAAGAAGATGTTTGTGGTGATTAAGTGCCTTGCTGGAGATATGCTTCTATTTGCCACCCATAAGCTGGCGGGTGAGGCCCACCACTAGTGGGAATTGCAGAAGAGAGTTTTTGAGGTACCAGACAGGGATATTACTTGGGAAATGTTTGAGGCAGCATTCTTAGAAAAATACTTCCCAGCTAACTTTCGCAGATAGAAAGAGGATGAATTTCTTCGCTTAAGGCAAGGTACTCGCTCTGTGGCTGAGTACGATACAAAGTTTGCAGAGCTATCTCGTTACGCTCCTTATATGGTGGAAGACCTGGAGAGAAAGGCTAGGAGGTTCTTTCAAGGATTAAGAGACGATATTAGGAGGCACCTTTCAACTCTGAAGTTGGCCACGTACGGAGAGGTGCTAGAAAGAGTTGTCATCTATGAGAAGGAGCTGGAGAGAGGAGTATTTCTCAGGCAAAGAACTTTTAGTCAGGCTTCAAGGGCCAGTGCTAGTGGAGGCCCTTCGAAGAAAGAGAGACTGTTGAGGTCCCATGTGGAGCAGGACCAACCTGTACAGACTTCCCAAGCATTTAGCAATCCATATGATCATTGTGGAAAATCGCATGAAGGGAAGCCTTGCTATAAGAAGTTGGGAGTCTGCTATAACTGTGGGTAGGCAGGACACATGATCAAGAATTACCCACTCGCCAAACAAGCCCCAGGATTTAAGTCTCCCATTCCAGCTAAGGTGTTTGCTATTTCCGCAAAGGAGGCCAAAACCTCTACGGAGGTAGTGGAAGGTACACTTTCTATCTGTGGCATTTTAGTCATGTGCTCTTTGACTCAGGATCTACCCACTCATTTGTCTCCCATGAATTTGCGAAGTATCTTACGACCCTCCCTCAAGTTCTTGGCTGCCCATTGATGGTCGCTTCACCCACAGGGTCGTCTGTAATTTTAAATGTGGTATATTCAGAGTGTCCGACAGAATCAAATGGATGCATGATGCTTGTTAATCTGGTGTTGCTGGAAATGAAGGGCTTCAATGCAATCTTGGGAATGGATTGGTTAGTAAGGTATAATGCCAGTATTTATTGTTTCCAAAAAAGAGTGGATTTCACCATCCCTAGAAACAAGCCCTTCTATATTCAGGGAGTCAGGCGTAAGGAAGTATCTTGCTTCATTTCGGCCCTCCATGCCTGGCACTTGATTGGTGATGGGTGCCAAACTTACTTAGCCTTCGCTAGTGTGACTGAGGGTCAAGGAACTCTGGCCAAAGAGATTCCTGTGATACAGGAATTTGAAGACCTATTCCCTGATGAGTTATATGGGCTGCCGCCCAAGCGAGAGTTGGAATTTTGGAATAGAATTGGTGCCAGGATCAGTACCAATATCCACAGCACCGTATAGGATGGTGCTGGCTAAACTTAAGGAGTTAAAACAGCAACTCTAGGATTTGTTAGATAAGGGTTTCATTCGGCCAAGTGTGTCGCCATGGGGTGCACTGGTCCTATTTGTAAGAAAAAAGGACGGGACCTTGAGGTTATGAGTGGATTATCGGGAACTGAACAAAATTACCACCAAGAATAAATATCCTTTGCCAAGGATTGACGACCACCGTGATCAGTTACAAGGAGCTTATGTATTCTCAAAGATCAACCTTAGATCCGGATACCATCAACTTCGAATCAGAAGGGATGATATAGCAAAGACTGCTTTTCGAACTAGAAATGGGCACTATGAGTTTGTAGTGATGCTTTTTGGGTTAACTAACGTGCCAGCCGTATTTATGGACTTGATGAATTGAATTTTTCAACCCTACTTGGACAAGTTTGTGATAGTCTTTATTGATGACATCCTTGTTTATTCAAAGAGCTATGAGGAACATGAGGAGCATTTAATGACCACACTCCTGATCCTTAGGGAACACCAGCTGTTCGTCAAACTGAATAAGTGCGAATTTTGTATAGTGAAAGTGGGATTCCTTAGACACGTCATTTCCAAAGAAGGGATTTTCGTAGACCCTAAGAAGGTGGAGGCAGTGGTGAAATGGAACCGGCCAACTTCTGTGACCGAAGTACGGAGCTTCTTAGGCTTGGCCGGATATTACAGATGGTTTGTGAAAAACTTCTCCCAAATCGCCTTACCACTCACACAACTAACAAAGAAAGATGTTAAATTTGAGTGGACCGATGATCGTGAAGGGAGCTTTCAGGCACTTAAAGACCGGCTAACTTCTGCACCAGTCCTGACCATTCCAAATAAATCAAGAGGACTGATTGTCTGTTGTGATGCCGCAAAGATTGGATTGGGTTGTGTGTTAATGCAACACGGAAGGGTAGTAGCCTATGGGTCACGATAGTTGAAGAATCATGAAAGAAATTACCCAACTCACGATCTGGAATTAACTGCTGTAGTGTTTGCACTGAAAATTTGGAGACAATACCGTATGTGAGAAATTCTTGGTCTATTCTGATGATAAAAGTTTAAAGTATTTATTCTCTCAAAAAGAACTGAATATGAGGTAGCGAAGGTGGATTGAATTTCTGAAGGATTATGACTATGAAATCCGGTACGAGCAAGGTAAGGCCAATGTAGTCGCCGATGCACTAAGCCGGCAACCAAGTATTTTGGCAAGGATGCAAGTCAAGCAAATGGAGATACTGGACTGTCTAATGTACTATGACATCCAACGATATGTTCAAGGAAGCGAATGATTTTAGCATACTTTCAAGTCCAGCCAGAGGTGATAGATGAGGTTAAGGGAGGTTAGGCGAATGATTCTTTCCTTGTGAATATCATGAGTGATCTGGACAAAGATTGTCGACGTGATTTTCATGTTACACCGGACAGAGTATTAAGGTTTAGGGATCGATTATGTGTGCCGGACAACAAAGAATTGAAGGATAAATTATTGAAGGAAGCCCATAGATCCCAGTATACAATCCACCTGGGAATCAATAAGATGTACCAGGACCTAAAAAAAATATTCTGGTGGAGGAATATGAAGAAAGATATTGTAGCTTATGTGAAAAAATGTCTTGTATGCCAACAAGTAAATGCCGAAAGAAAGAAGCCGTCTGGGTTATTACAACCAATGCCGCTTCCAGGTTGAAAATGGAAAGATATTGCCATGGATTTTGTGACCGGCCTGCTAAGGACATGAAGAAAACATGATGCTGTTTGAGTTATTGTTAACCGGCTAACAAAGTTAACCCATTTTCTGGCAATCCGGACGACCTACTCCCGTGATAAACTGGCCCAACTGTATGTAAACAAGGTTGTAAGGCTTCATGGTGTGCCTGCCTCTATTGTATCAGATAGAGACCCTCGCTTTGTTTCAAGGTTATGGAAGAGTCTACATAAAGAATTAGAAACAAAATTAAAATTTAATACCGCTTATCAACCGCAAACTAACAGCCAGTCAGAACGGACGATTCAGATTCTCGAGGATATGTTAAGGGCCTCAGTATTAGAGATGAAAGGGACTTGGGACAATTTCTTAGTTTTGACAGAATTCACATATAATAACAGTTATCAGGTCAGCATAGGCATGGCTCCTTTTGAGGCCTTGTATGGAAGGAGATGTTGATCACCGATTCACTGGGAGGAGCCTGGAGATAAAAGGATTTTGGGTCCAAAATTTGTTAAGAAGACGGCGGAAAAGATAAAGTTAGTGCATGAGAATCTAAGAGTAGCCCAGAGCAGACAAAAGAGCTATGCAAACCGGAGGAGATTTGCATTAGAATTTGAAGAAGGCGATTTTGTATTCTTAAAGGTGTCGCCATCTAAGGGGATGTACAGATTCGGGGTAAAAGGAAAGCTGAAACCATGATTTATTGGCCCTTTTGAGATTTTAGAAAGAATCAGAGAAGTGGCCTACAGACTTGCACTCCCACCAAGCTTGGCAGAAGTACATGGCGTGTTTCATGTATCAATGCTTAGGAAGTATGTCCATGATCCTACTCATGTAATTGAATTTGAGCCTTTGACAATTGACAAGGATTCATCTTACGTAGAAGAACCGATATAGATTTTAGATCGAAGGGAACAAAGGCTACGCACCAAATCAATCTCTTTAACAAAGGTACTCTAAAAAATTCACTCACCTGAAGAAGCAACTTGGAAACGAGAGGAAGAGATTCGTAATAAGTATCCCTATCTATTTTCTGGAGGTTGATAACTTCATTGAAAATTTTGAGGATGAAATTCTTGTAAGTGGGGGAGATTGTAATGGTCCAGATCGTAGAATATAAAAAATCCCCAATGTCAAGTTAAAATTACCGAGGAAAATGAGTTAAGGATAGTAATCCGGTCAACGAGTGTTGACTAGAAGGAGTGAAGGAGTAATCCGGTCAACGAGTGTTGACCAGAAGGCGTGATGAAGGAGTACTCCGGTCAACGTAAAATGTTGACCAGAAAACGTGAATGGAAGAAAGGACGGGAAAGAGGAAAAAAATCCGGTCAACGCCAGTTAGTTGACTAGAAATTAATAAGGAAACTCTTTCAAAATGTAGAACCATAAAATTAAACTCCTTGGAAATGTAGAACCATAAATAACCTGAAAATTAATAAGAAAACTCTTTGGAAAAGTATAACCATAAATAACCTAGAAATTTAATAAGAAAACTCCTTGGGAATGTAAAGCCATAAATAACATACTCCAAAATATTTCCCCCAGTGTGGCCAAACCGTAACGACAGCTGCCAGACCCAAGGCCTATAAATAAGAACCAGAGGACGTGAGAAAGAGGCACGCAATAGAGTTTTCTAGTAAAGAGAGACCAAAAGTTCAAGGCAAAGTAAAAGAAATCCAAGTAAGAGTACTCACCCCTATTTTAAGTTCATGATTATGCATGTTTACAACACTAGTATATCTGATATTTTTATGAACTTATGTTTCAGTATGTATGATGTTTGTTCTATTCCTTTGATTTAAGGAAGAATCATTCTTAATCGCACTTTAGAAAAAGAAACCCTGATATTCATGATGTTCGGTTTTGTTGTACTTGAAGTATGATTATTTGTCGATTTATATGATAATTGCATGTTTAAAGAAAAGACTCCAACTCTTGAGAAAAGAGCTTCGACTTTTTAGAAAAGAACTCCGGCCTTTTGGGAAAAAAAAACTCCGCATTTTTGAGAAAAGAACTTCGACCTTTTTAGAAAAGAACTCCGGCCTTTTGGAAAAAAAAAAACTCCTCCTTTTTGAGAAAAGAATTCCGGCCTTTTTAGAAAAGAACTCCGGCCTTTTGAGAAAAGAACTCCTTCTTAAGAAAAGAGCTCCGACTTTTTAAAAAAGAACTCTGGCCTTTTGGAAAAAAGAACTCTGCCTTTTTTTAGAAAAAGAACTCCGGCCTTTTTAGAAGAAGAACTCCGCCTTTGCCAGAAAAGCACTCCGGTTTTTAAGAAAAATATTTCCTATTTTGACGGAAAAGGACCTCTGACTTTTGATCAAAGAATTTTCGACTTTAAGATGATTAAAAGGCTATACGGACTTCAATTGTTGAAATTAAAGAACAAAGGCTATAAGAACAAGGAAAATGTATGTAATCCGGATAGCAAGTGGAACTCTACGACTTTCGACTTTTGAACTATGACGGATGGCAATCAAGATATGAACTAAGAACCGAGTTTCCATTAAACATGCTGTTAAAGATGGATGAAGGATATTGGAGTGACACTCAAGGACTGCCTCCTGGGCCACGGGGAGAGACTTTTGATGGCATAAGACTTTTGGACTACGGCCCCGTATGTCGGGTTAAAGGTATTACTTCCCGCCTCGGGGAGCATAATGAGAGCATACGGCTTTAGGTTGTGGGAACACACAACCCTTCCTCGATGTTGTCCGCTCCCGTCCCGTCCCTAAAGATGATAAGAATTTCGAATGGTTTTTATGAATCTTCTGAAGACAAGATAATAAGAATAAGAACAAAGAAATTCTAAACTAAAGAAGAAATTATATTGTGATTTTATATGTTAAAGTTATGATATAAATCCTTACTTTGATCTAATTATATGTATGTTTATGTTTTCTGCATGGAATATCTTACTGGGCTTTGTAGCTCACTCTTGCCAATTTTTAGATGACGAGAGGCTTATGGATGATGAAATTGAGTAGAACCATATGAAGTAGCTAGACGGCATAGCTGGCCTGTGACGGACCAGCTTATTTTCCTTAAATAACCCTCCGTCAATAAACACATCATTAATGCCCATAATTAGAATTATAAATTTCTGCAGAAAATTGGGCAGAGTTTCGTTTATAAATTGGACGTTTGTCAAAATACAAACACCTGTGAATAATCATGTACAATAATCCACAACATTTATCAACAAACCACAGGATCCCATAGCCACCACAACACCTTCGGTGGCACCGATGTCATAACTCAGGTACGATGCCAGCCTAGAAAGGTTGTCAACTAAAAGAAACCCAAATAATAACAACAATAAGTAACCTGCGGAAGCATGAAACTATAATACACAAGAAACCAAATTATTCATCCACATCCACATACACATACATAACATAATATATAAATGGGATTCACAAAATACAATACAATCCCTGTTCCATACGTAATCAAACTAAGTCTTCAAGCTTCGCACAGGAAATCAGGTCGCCTATCTCGCTCCTACAGCTTACTCAGTCTCGTCGAGCATCTCATCATTCTCATCTGAAAGGAGAGACAATAAGCGTGAGTTAAAAAGCCCAGCAAGTGTAAACATACATCACTATCAGAGGACAGATAAACAATAGAAACAATGGTGGGATGGGGGAAACCATATAACTTCAATTAAAAAGGCAGCATGAGAGGAAGGGGACCTTTGGGATCGCATGGGTTGCATATTGACATTAGATACGTTTTTATATATTTTTATTATTTTCATTAATCTTTGCGGATCAGGGCCAGTAGGTCGTACTAGCAAACGATGCGAGAGAATGAGGAAATGATCATAATACTCCACATGATCTAAGGCCGTGAGGGCTTATTCTTAAACTCAGTCGGGGGGTCATCTACATATCATGCCTGTAGACGGGCCCGATAATCGTCCCATTTCCCCGGGGTACTAGGGCAGTTCCTCGTTCTTTCACAATAGTATCCTAAGGCGTGACACAGAGATCACCCACTCACACAAGCAACCAGAATACGCGGCCAAAGTATTCTTCGGGTTTCCACTGAGATGAACGTGTCAAACCAGAGAATACTACCCAATGAACATAAGTCCATGGTCCTAGTTTCATGATTCCATTTCTATTTCCATTTGAGGGAAAGTCTACCATATCCAATTTACCATATCTCCCGCCATTTGGGAGGTTCCATCATTCACATATCACATTGTGGACTTCCCTCTGATTACTTGCTCGGTTCTTACCTTTCTTTGGAACTTGGTATTTTTCACAATTCAATTTATATGCATGATTATCAAAATTCATGAGAGGGATTGGGATTCCTTATCATTGATGAGCCAATCTCACATTGAGGTCCTCCGGAGCCCGCTTCTGAATCTTACAATTTCAAATGCACATTAGTCATAGCTTTCATAACAATGGAATGAGGGTAAAATATGCACATTGTCCATTTATTTCGTATGAACAGTAACAGGGATCGTTTAATGCTTCTGGACGCCGCGAACGGGTCGATTCTTGTGAAATCGGACGCCCAGTCTATATATATATATTTGGGACGTCGTGATTCATATTTTGAGATCAATTTAAGAT
The DNA here is from genome assembly GCA_025585075.1 of Nepenthes mirabilis. Taxonomy (NCBI): domain Eukaryota; kingdom Viridiplantae; phylum Streptophyta; class Magnoliopsida; order Caryophyllales; family Nepenthaceae; genus Nepenthes; species Nepenthes mirabilis. Next base: position 18,605 of record JAODPA010076222.1, read on the forward strand.
AATACGAAGGTGAAAGCATGCAAATTTATTTGTTCACCTCGGGTGAACAGTGTCAGGAGGCATTTAGAGGTCTCAGACGCTGTGAACGGGTCGATTCTTGTGAAATCGGACGCCCGGTCGATATGTATACCTATTTGGGACGTGGTGATTCATATTTTGAGGTCAAATTAACATAATTTGAAGGAAAAAACAGTGAACCCGAATTTGGCGTGGGGTTAGGGTTTTGTGGTACCAAACCGATTGATTCGGAGCTTGTTTCAGTCAATAAATCATAGATTCCTTGATCTTAAAGCATGGGTTACAAACTTTTCATAATTTGGGTGGGTATCGAGACGATAATACCCGATGGAGAACGAATAAAAATCACAAGAGAACAAATAGTGAGTATGAGAACACTTGCCTCGACGCGTGCTTTCACCTTTAGACCTGGCTCTCGGACGGATTTGGACTCTCGGGCCTCGATCTCCCTTCTTCTCTCTCTAAAATCGCTCCTCTCTCTCTCTAATACCCTAAGGGCGGTGCGAAAATGAACGAGAAAGAAGCACGACGCGGCTTTAAAACGAAATGGCACTCCAGCGTGCAGAGAGCACAGGCAAATCTGGATTTTTGGCTCGATAGGTGGGCTCGAGCGCCCGGAGGGCGCCGGTCAGAGCCCCGGCAAGCGAGCAGCAAGCCTACGCCGCGATTTCGTCGTTTGGGATCTGTTTTGACCATTCTAACCCAATCTTTCACATCCTGGGGCCTTGTCCTTGATTATATAACCTTAATGAGTCATGATTATCATACTTTAAAACCCGAAATCGTATTTACAAAGTTACATATCTCGGTTTATAGTTTCATTCCCGATTTACCGATTTTGGCTCTTTGAGCTGTTCATCCGATTCCTCTCATACCTTTTGACCATGATACACCCATATTGACTTAATTTCCTTCTAATTCTTATTTCCTTAGCTCGGAACCTCACATGGCTGGAGATGATCAATGAAGAACTTGATTTATTTCTTTTGATGTTTTGAGAAGGACTTGTAGAACATTTGCGCTGTATAAGAATTTATGGATGTTAGCCTGTTTCCATGATTACTTTATTGATAAATGAAATCCATATTTCTAGTACCATCTCAGGTCATATTAAGGCATTCATGTCTGACTAACCTTAGTGTTGGCCAGCCAAGTATGAAATTAAAACCGGAAGGCCAGCTCATGTAGTTTAACCTCAAGCAATCCTGTGTATAAAAGAAAAGGTTTATTCATATGAAAGAAAAGAAAATTTTTTTATGTCCACCTAGTTGTTATCTATTATCTATTTTGATGCTTGATTTAGGCTTGACGGCGGCTTTATGCGGTGGAATATGGCCAGTCCGTCACACGAATAATCGAGGATAGATTGTGTACATCTCTCCACAATCAACGGCAATAAACAAAATAGATGATCCCACCTCATGACATCCTTCCCCAATCCAAGGGGGCGCCGGCCAAAACAGAACAGAAGCTACCCTCCTATTGTAACGCCCCAATCCAAGGGGCGGACCATATATAACTCCATGGACAGAGTTTCCTCGATTACCACCATAACGTTCTAAGGCATGCTGGAGAACCCAACCTGACTGCATATCAGTCCTGGGTACATAATAACAGTAACAGAAATATTTTCTTCTTATTGTTTACTGAATGTCATTTTTAGTATCAGTTAGAAATACTATTAATCCTTCAGAGATTGTGTACAGATATCTTAAAGCCGGTTCAAAAATCATATACTCCAAGCCGGTTTCAAATCATAGGACTTAGTTCAAAAATCATATACTTTAAACCGGTTTCAAATCATAGAACTTATACGTCACTTTACAAAGTCGATTTCAAAATTATATTACAAAAGTCAGTTTCAAATTTGTGATACAAGGCCGGTTTCAAATCATGGCCGGTTTCGAAATCAAAGAGCAAATGCCGGTTTCATATTACAATACAAGTGCCGATTTTAAAATCAAAGTGCAAATGCCGGTTTCAAAATTACGATACAAGGCCGGTTTTGAAATTATAGTGAAATGCCGGTTTCAAAATACGATACAAGACCAGTTTCAAATCAAGGCCGATTTCAAAATCAAAGAGAAAATGCCGGTTTCATATTACAACACAAGTGCCGATTTCAAATCAAGGCCAGTTTCAGAATCAAAGTGCAAATGCCAGTTTCAAAATTACGATATAAGGCCAGTTTTGAAATCACAATGCAAAGGCCGGTTTCAAAATTACGATACAAGGCCGGCTTCAAAATTACCGTGTAAATGCCGTTTCAATTGTAATACAAAGCCGATTTTAATTATTCTCGGTCGGTTTTAAATTAATATACAAGGCCGGTTTCAAATTAATATGCCAGGTCGGTTTCGAATTAACGTGCAAGGCTGGTTTTGATATTTACTTAAACCGATTTCAAATTATACTATAAGGCCGGTTTCAAATTATCATTCTAATCAAGGCCGGTTTCAATTTAATACCAGGCCGGTTCAAATTATAACACAAGGCCGATTTTAAAATTACATTGCAAAGCCTGGTTTCAAAATTACGATACAAGTGCCGGTTTCAATCATAATACAAGGCCGGTTTCAAAATTGCAGTGCAAGGGCTGGAGGTCTCTTTTTTAATCAGGTTAGATATCTTAAAAATCTGTTCGTGGCCAGACTTCATGCAAGTAAGGTTAATCAGAGATCTTTATGAAAACACATAACGAAGCTTCCTTTAAATATGATGTTAACAGAAATTCTTCCTTAATTCAAATGATCAGAGCAAATATCATGGCATACCTTAACATAGGTGCATCAAAATCAGGTATATTCGCATTACAAACATGAACCAAAAAAAGGATTAGTGCGCTTACATTAAACCATGAACTTAAAAACAGGGGGTATACTTGCAATATTCTTAAAAAACATAACTTAAAAAGAGTAACATCCGAAGTACCTTGCCTGACTTGAGGATCTCCTTCGGGTTTTGGTGGAGTATATGGGGGTAAGTTACCTACTCGGTAGTTCACTTGAGTGATTAGGTGGAAGTAAGTAGGGTAAGTCACCTACTTGGTACTTCTTCTTAGACGGTCAACGGGGTAATTCACTTACTCTATTTAGTTGGGATCTAGTTGGATTCTAACCATCCAAAGTTTGTCTTTAGTTTGCCTTGAATTTGGTAGCCAATTTATTATAGATTTCATCCGGTCAACTTTCCCACTTAAAACCGATCAACCTTCTTAAGGCCGGTCAACATCTTCAAAATCCAGTCAACGCCTTCAGAATCCGGTCAGCTTCTTCAAATCCGGTCAACTTATTCGAGTCCGATCAACATAATAACTTCAAAATTCGGTCAACTTCTTCAAGTCTGGTAGACATAATACCTTCAAAATCCGGTCAACATCTTCGAGTCCAGTCAATCATGATAATCACTTTGGATTTCATCCTTTACACTTTATTCCGGATTTCATCCTTATCAAAATACTCCGGTTTTTAAGTTGAAATTAAAATACTCTAGTTTTAAGTAGAATATTTTATTTCAATTTTAAGCCTTTTTTATTTCTGAACCTTACAATTCTCCCCCACTTAAAGGAATTTCATCCTCTAAATTAGCAAAATACCTCAATATTGAGCATTTACTTTGGACATTAACCTCAACCTTATATATGCACAGGTTTATCACTCTTCCGTTGCATGTTTTAATCAATCAGTTAGCTTTGATTTGGTTGATTATATCTTACCGTCACTAGTATTTTGGTTCTTTTACTTAGCTCAGCTAAAATCCCAACATGAAATTCAAGGTGCAATTAGATTTCATGTCATTTTTTTCTTTCGAGCATCCAACCTATGAGATAATCTTAATTTAGACCGATTCTAAGATATCCATGCCCCAGAATCATTTCTCACAGGTCCTCAATTCACAACAGAATAAGAAGTCCTAACTATAACAGTCTCTACGGACTCGGCATAATCTCAGACCATAGCTTAAGACCTCGAGACCCTAGCACTTAACAGCCTCAAAATCTCCAAATCCATATAACAAGGGAAACAATTTTCACAAACTCTCAACCCGTAGCAAGATCAAAAGCTGCAGTTACCACGAGTTTGATATACCTTTAGATTTGTTGTTCAATTTAATTCCTCTACACTTAACAGCTTTAAGACCTTGTTGGTATATTAATGAACCAACTAATTCAACCCAAAGACCTCATTTGGAATCACTATGGGTGAACGATTACCGATTTCAATCAATGAAAAAAAAATAACTCTGATAAGAGATTCCTCTCCTGCTCATCTTAAGAGTACCAATCCCTAAGCGACATAGGTAAGTGCATCTTCATAATTCTTAAAATTATCAAATCAGAATTATCTTCCAAGTGATTCTTCGTACTTCCAAATGGAGACTTCTGACTTTAACTATTGATCATAGTATTCTCCTCCATCGAATATATTGAGATCCACCTGTCCCAACCTCTAACTTTTAATTTTATAAGACCTTAAATTTCTTTCAAGGGATCATTTCTAAGTTCTCAGAGATCTTATCACAAAATTTTAATTATAGGTGGAGCAATTCCGCCCTACGGACGCCTCTCCCACTTTGCCTGTGGGTGATTGCTTATCAGTATGGACTAACAATATCCCGATCTTCCTCATAAGCATATTATTTATGCTAACTTACCTGATCATTGACATGCCCTACTGCCAGAAGGTTCTACGGCTTCATCAACAGTGTCTAGTCGATACTCTTTTTAATTCCACACAATTTCTTAGAGGCTAATGCCAAATTCAACTTCCTTTAAACTGCTCATTACAACAGATTAGCTCGGTCATTCATACGCCCCTCAAAACCTTCATAGCCAGATTCTTGAACGGTCATCTATTGACTTAAAAAGGGCAATCCTATTTCTAATTAGGCTGAACGCCCATTCTTAACTCATTTAACCTTGCCTCTTACTCAGAATTTCATAACCTAAGGGTACTGCATCTTTTACCAATGTCCTTGTGTATTATTTCAACTCTAGAGGTTTGCATTTCCTTAAGAATCAACCCCAAACAATCAGCGCTACTTATTTGCTATGCCGACCAAATGAATCAAGCATTCTTTCTTCCAACTGTATACTCATCTATGCTACAGTTTCGAAATCTTACAAAATCTACAAAGCATACATATATCCATACAATCAGGAAATAATTCCAAAATTTTTTTAGGCGAATAGGGAACACATAACAAAATAAAAATCCCATGATTAAGAAAAAACCTTCATCTGCCTTTGGAGTGTCTCTGGCCTTGTACTGCTACCGCAATGCTCTAACCACAACAACCGACTTCTTTTCTTTCAACTCTTTGGTAACAGACAATCTTTTATCAGGTGACCCAACTTTTCATAATTATAGCACGCTCCTATTGCTTTATAACAAGGTTTCAAAATTACTATACAAGGCCGACTTCGAAATTACCGTGTAAATGCCGATTTCAATTGTAATACAAAGTCGATTTCAATTATTCTTGACCGGTTTCAAATTAATATACAAGGCCGGTTTTGATATTTACTTAAGTCGATTTCAAATTATACTATAAGGCCGGTTTCAAATTATATTACTAATCAAGGCCGGTTTAAAATTTAATACAAGGTCGGTTCCAATTATAACACAAGGCCGATTTTAAAATTACATTGCAAAGGCTGGTTTCAAAATTACGATACAAGTGCCAATTTCAATTATAATACAAGGCCGGTTTCAAAATCGCAGTGCAAGGGCCGGAGGTCTCTTTTTTACTCAGGTCAGATATCTTAAAAAACTGTTTGTGGCCAGACATCGTGCAAGTAAGTAAGGTTAATCGGAGATCTTTATGAAAACACATAACAGAGCTTCCTTTAAACATGATGTTAACATAAATTCTTCCTTAATTCAGATGATCAGAACAAATATCATGGCATACCTTAACATAGGTGCATCAAAATCAGGTATACTCGCATTACAAATATAAACCAAAAAAAGGATGAGTATGCTTACATTAAACCATGAACTTAAAAACAAGGGGTATACTTGCAATATTCTTAAAAAATAAAACTTAAAAAGAGTAATGTCTGAAGTACACTTGCCTGACTTCCCACTCTGGCTGACTTGAGGATCTGCTTCCTTCTTCACTCCTTACTGCTTTGACTTGCGAGCACTCACACTCGCGTCTTCAACCGATGCCCAGTATATAAAGAGGAGGCGTTTGGTGGAGTAGGTGGGGGTAAGTTACCTACTCGGTGCTTCCCTTCAGTGATTAGGTAGAAGTAAGTAGGACAAATCACCTACAGGGTAGTTTATTTACTCTATTTAGTTGGGATCTAGTTGGATTTTAACCGTTCAAAGTTTGTCTTTAGTTTGCCCTGAATACGGTAGCCAATTTATTATAGATTTTGTCCGGTCAACTTTCCCACTTAAAGCCGATCAACCTTCTTAAAGCCGGTGAACATCTTCAAAATCCGGTCAATGCCTTCAGAATCCGGTCAGCTTCTTCAAATCCGGTCAGCTTCTTCAAATCCGGTCAACTTCTTCGAGTCCGGTCGACATAATACCTTCAAAATTTGGTCAACATCTTCGAGTCCGGTCGACATAATACCTTCAAAATTTGGTCAACATCTTCGAGTCCGGTCAATCATGAGAATCACTCTGGATTTCATCATTTACACTTCATTCCGGATTTCATCCTTATCAAAATACTTCGATTTTTAAGTTGAAATCAAAATACTCTAGTTTTAAGTAGAATATTTTATTTCGATTTTAAGCCTTTTTGATTTCTGAACCTTACAATGATGAAAATAATTTAGGATAAAAAAGAAAATCTGTTCCATCACAGCGTTAAAAGTTGAAGAAAGATAAGCGACGATGAGCCGCATTAGCCACCATAGGAAGATGAGCCGCTTTAGCAGCCTAGTGACCGACAATAATAAATTGAGGAGACTGTCCGGTCAAACTATTAACCGGATAAAATGCAAAAAAAAGGGGAAAACTGCCCGGTCAAGCATCCATTGATCGGTAAAAATGAATGTTACATTAGGCTATAGCCGTGGAGACCAGTTGATTCAGAAGACAAGCCACATTTGATGTTGAAGCTGCAGCCATGGGACGTTAAGCTGCTTTAGTCAGCCATGGGTGATGAGCCACGTAGCTACCATGGGAAGCCATTGCTTTAACAACCAAGAATAGCCGGTGGCTAAGGCACAAATCGGCCAACTTTTCAATGGGTAAAATAACCACCAATAAAAGAAAATTATCCGGTCAAAAGGTTGACTAGATAAACTGCAAAGAAAACAAAGACAAAAATACCCTATGAAACACCCATTGACAGACAAATGTTGCTTTATAGCCGAGAAGACTCGCTGCTTTAGCCTAGTGGGAAAACAAGTTGTGATTGGCAGCCATGGGATGTCAAGCCGTGAGTTGCTGGAAGCCGTGACTTAAGGCAAAACATGTGGAAAAACAGGGTGTGATTAGCAGCCATGGATGTTGGGACGCTGGACGCATAAGGCACAAATGGCCAGTCATTGGAATGGCCAAGCCTGTGTGTACAAACCAATCCAATAATTTGGAAGCTTCTTGAAAAAGAAATGTCTTGAATCTTCTAGCATTACTCCCATCGACTCACATTGCCTATCAATATTGGACATGGGGTTGGGGAGATATGAGGACCCGAAACTGAAAACGTAATACCTAGATGTAATTAAGGTGATTAAAATCAGTAAGATGCTATGCATATAGTGAAAAAGTGGTAGTTAAAAGTGAAAAGTTGGAAAAATGCCTGAGTTCAGCAAGTAGCCGAGTGGCGCTCGCTGGGGGCCGAGCCCTCCTATCGGGCGAAAAAACCAGATCCATTCCGAATCCTTGCCGCCCACTGACCGCTCGAGCCGATCTATTGGGCGAAAAAACCAGTGCCATTCCGAATCGCTACCGCTCGCTGGCCGCTTGAGCTCCGCTCGAGCGGCTGGGTGCCGAAAGTCGAGCGCTCGTTGGCCGCTTGAGCAGGCGCAGTATAAAAACGTGCCCAGCTCTCTCCTTTTCATTTCAGCACGAGTTTAGGGTTTGTGGAGAGAGAGAGAGCGCCGTTCCTAGTGAGAGAAGGGTAGAGAACGAAGCCCGGGAGCCCGAATCCATCTGTGAGCCAGTTATAAAGGTGAAAGCCCGCGACAAGGCAAGTGTACCTCGGACGCCGTTTTTCGCTTTTACCGTTTCTTTTGCTTTAAACTTGATGAAATGTTACGAAAATGATGTTGATGCATGATTCCTTTAATTAATCGGTTGGATTTTATATTTATCCATGTTTATTGCAAGATTTAGCTTCGATTTCGTGAATAAGCATGAAAATAGTGTTCGATTTGTCTCAGAAAGCATGTGGTGAAACCCTAGTTCGAAAATGTTGTTAAGATTGAGTAAATTGCATGATTTAATGTATATGCATGGCAAATGTACAAGTAAGAGACCGATTTGAGTCCGACGGTTTTGGCGAAGCCCTTTGTACGAAAATGAAGAGGTTTTGATGAGTTTTAACCATAGCTTCTGTTATATGAAAGTTAATTGACATCGATGTGCAACTTCCAGTATAATTTGTTTTCGAAAATATGAACGAACGTATACCGACGAAATTTCCATGTGGACTTAAAGTTAGCTGAAAGTACATTGTGAAAGTTTGATTTTGAAAAAGGGATTTTTGATAAAGAGATGGTTTCCGTTACCGTTATTTTAGGACCCGGGACTGACTACAGTCTGGCTTTTTCGACACTCCGACTTTTGAGCACTCCTGCTTTTTGACAAAAGCACTCTGACTTTTTGAGCACTCCGGCTTTTGAGCACTCCGGCTTTTGAGCACTCCGTCCGAAAAGTACTCCGGCTTTCAGTAAAAAAGTCCTCCGGATTTATGAACTTCGACTTTTAAAAGTACTCTGGCTTTCAGTAAAAAGCACTACGAATTTATGAAACTTCGGCTTTTAAAAGTACTTTGTCCTTTGAGTAAAAATCACTCCATCCTTTGAGTGAAAAGCACTCCGACTTTTTTTAAACACTCCGACTTTTTAAGCACTCCGGCTTTTTGAGCACTCTGTCCTTTTGAGAAAAAGCACTCCGGCTTCTGAGCACTCCGGCTTTTGAGCACTCCGACTTTTGAGCACTCCGTCTTTTTGATAAAAAGAACTTCGGCTTTTTGTACTGAAAATGAAACCGGCTCCCTTAACAAGAAAAGAGCTCCGACCCTTCCTTGATAAAAATCTAAACCGGCCCCAAGTATATTTTATGCCATGAAATCAAAATCGGCCTCAAGTGTATTTTGAAATCGGCTTTAAGTATATGATTTTTGAATTAAGTTCAATGATTTGAAATCGGTTTGAAGTATATGATTTTTGAACCGACCTTAATATATGCTGTATACAATTTCTGATTGTGATGTTTCTGACTAAAAATGGCTTTCAGTAAGCGATAAGAAAAAAAAAGTGTGACGACCTGACTTTTATTATCATCAAAAGCCGTCGTCAATTCTAATTCATATAATTTATGAAAAGATAAATAGATGAGCATAAAAATTTTTCTTATCTTTATTCAAACCCGAGATGCATTCTAAAGATAAATACTTTTATAAATCCCAAAATGTCACGGAAACATTCTAACATTCATAAGTAGCGGAATCAAAGTTACAAGTTTCCTCAAACAAAAATAAATAAAACTCCAAAAATCTGCTCCAGTCAGCTAAAACATTCAGCTACACCATAGGACTCTACTCAACTTCGT
>JAODPA010076233.1:0-28360 GCA_025585075.1 Nepenthes mirabilis
ATATATTTAAAACTAAAAATTGAAAAGTTTTAGAGCATCTGTTTCCAACAATGCCCCTACCCAACCATCACCCCTCACCGATCATATTCGCTTAGGAGTGGTGGTGTTTTAGTAATAATGTGTCATTTGATGGCTTTTCTTACAACGTACATTTGACGCAGACCGGACTCGCCCGCCCATGGCCCGACGCGTTCCAGAACGATTTAGTATGTTCGTCATCTCCTTCCACGACGATATAATAAAGCAATTCCTCAAGAAAATTTTGTATTACATTCATCTCCTTGATTCGTTCTCAACACCTAATTTATTGTTTCTTTCGCAATGTCGAAGAGGTAATTCAAATAATTTATTTCGATTATTTGATTGTCTAGAATCTGTCGTTATTATTGTTTCTTCATTTTCTGGTAATACGATTATGGAAGATGCAATTTAGGGTTTAAGCTTCGACAGCTCTCCGACAGTTGATTAGATTCCATGCTTGTAATATGGTTCTTGGTGTGTAGAATATGATTTCCATAATCGTTTTCGTTATTCATTTGTACATTTGTCGTTCAGCTCAATGCCTTGTTTGGTAATTTGGAAGGAACTATAACTTCTTGATGTTTTAATTTCATTTACTAGAAAATTGGCATAACCACGTATATCCCCTCGTCTTTTATTTCCTTAGAGTTTCTTGAGAACTCCTGATGGAAAGGTTCCATCGGAACTAAAGCTACGTGAACTTAACATGTAAGGTTGGGACCAAAGCTTGCTTTTTTTTTTACATTGTTTGAGTTAATGGGACCGACTTTCTCATCCAATAATGTTTCGGTATTGATGGGACCTTGGTGGGGGCTTCCTACACAATATTTTCTCATGTTTAGTCTGTGATGAAAAATTGGGGATATCTACTTCTAGTTTGTTGATAATCATAAGGGATATTTCACATACTATTGTCTACTTTGGATATTCTTGTCATTGTAATTAGATTGGCCATGTTGTCTTAGCTTTTACACTTGTCTGAAACTTTGTAAAAGATGAGTTCTTCTTTGGACTTTTTATGGACTTGCATCACTGTAAGATCATTGGTGAGAGATAAGAGTATGATATTGAGCTATAGATATATGATGGCATTTTTTAAAAATTAAGAATAAGGTTTATTTTCTTTTTTGTTTGACAAGCTTAACATATAAGGAGTAACTTACTATGATGCTATTCGTTTTCATGATTTTGATACTGTAACATGATATTTTAATATCAATGATTGAACTATCCAAGGGAAAGGAAGTGTGTAGCTGAGGTAGGAAGATTTTGACAGTCAGTGCACTTCCAGGTTCTCTATCCTGGAAGGGCTGAGATGGAAAAGGTTTTCTGGTTCTCCACATTAACTTATTTTCATCAAATTAATTATCACATATAGTGGCATCCAACATAATCCACATCCTTGGTACCTATTGCTTTAAGACTTGGAAACTTGTTACTGATGTTTTCTTTATCTCTTGTATATGTCTTCCCAAGGCATTTTGCTAATTTACTAATGGCAATTGTTATTTGTTGTCAATAAATTAAGAAATCCATAAGCTTTTGGAAGAAAAGGGTAATGTAGTGGTTGGTTACTAACTTGCCTGGTCCAAAGGACATGGGTTCAATTCACATTAATTCCCTCCCCAAACTCCTGGCAGTGTCTGGTTTTACCTATTTGTAAAAGAACAGATGCTTGAGCTCCACAATATGGGGTTAGCTCATGAATCCATTTCAGGCTGCCCTACCTTGGGCAATATTATCCTAGATAAGGAGCTAAATTTTTTCTAACTACCTAACTCCAAGACTTCCCAGGTCTACTTCTCCCTTTCTTTTGTTGGAGACCTGAGAAAGGAACTTGGCAGTAGATATGCTGCAGGAAGAAACAGGGTTTGGCTTGTCATGTTTTGAGGATTTTTCTCTTGAGTTAGAAAACCATGATATGGATGGGCAATATCACCTCAATAACCCTTTTTTCTTAAGCTAGATTTAGCTATCTGATTTTACCTTCTTTTGAAATGATACTTTTGAGGTAGAGCTTTGGTGCAATGACAATATTGCTCTGCTATAATTTAGAAGTTATGTTCTTAAATTACAAAAATAGCTTCTCTGTAATATAGAGTAAGGCTGTGTAGGTGTTGCTTATTGGTGTGTTGGGCCACCCTTTTTGTTTCTCATTTCTGCATTGCTCGGCCTATGTTTCAAGTGTGCCAACTATTCTAGGGATCGATTATTTCATTTTATCTTCCATAGATTTAGCTTCTTATTCACTACAATAAAATTATTTTTCTCTTTCTATTTCTAGATTAATCTCAAACTAGAGTTATTGTGTTCATGTATAGTTTTTAATTGCCCAACATTTTACTCTATGTATTGTTTGAACAATATCTTATTATGCTTGAAAAAAAAACTAAGTTGTCATTTGGATATTGATATTTATGTCCTTTAGGATTCTTTGCAAGTTCTTTTTGCATGGAGCATGTCTGAAAGGGGAGCATTGTGAATTTGCTCATGATTGGAAGGCCCCTCCAAATAATGTAATTGATTTTAGGCGTGCTTTCTTATTATGCCAGGTTTCAAGTCCGTTATTTTATTTTGCTTTGTGTAATTTATTTTACTCTTGCTTCTTGAATTTGTAGATATGCACTTTCTATCAGAAAGGAGTCTGTTCTTATGGAAGCCGATGCAGATATGATCATATAAAATTTTCTCCCTCTCAAGCTTCTGCTTCATTCTCGTCGACGAGTTCTTGTGCTCCCCCCTCTGGGCCTTCTGGAATTCCTGTGAGTGAGACAGCTCCACTCCAAGGTGTTCATGCGGAGCTTTCTGCTTCAAGCAGATCATTCTTTCCTGAAGGTAAATCAAAACCAGTATGGAATCAACAGTCTGGGCATCCAGATGTCTTCGATGACGGTGCTTTCGGGGAGTCCGCAATTGTCAGACCAGCTGAAAGTGTAATCTGTTCATTTGCTGCTGCTGGCAGTTGCCCCCGTGGGGAAAAATGCCCGCATATACATGGGGACTTGTGTCCTACCTGTGGAAAACACTGCTTGCATCCTTTCAGGCATGCGGAAAGAGAGGAACATACTAAAGCGTGTGAAAAAAGGCAAAAGAATCTTGAGGCATTGAAAAACAGTCAGGAGATAGAATGCAGTGTGTGCCTTGAACGGGTCCTTTCAAAGCTTACACCGGCTGAACGAAAGTTTGGCTTGCTGTCAGAATGTGATCATCCTTTTTGTATCACTTGTATCAGGAATTGGCGTGGTAATTCATCGGCTTCTGGAATGGATGTCAATAATGCATTGAGGGCTTGCCCAATATGTCGTAAGCTCTCATATTTTGTGATTCCAAGTGTGACTTGGTATTCTACACGAGAAGAAAAGCAGGAAATAATTGACAATTACAAAGGAAAACTCAAGTAAGAACTCTGCTTCTCCTTTTTTTTTTAGTTAGTTACTTTCTGAATTCTTTTTACATAATCTTATTTTTTGCAATGCAGCTATTAGAGCGCTTACATATTTATCTTTTGAGCATTGAGCCTATTTGGTTAGATTATTGAATCGATGTCTGACAAGTGACAAGGGTTAAAGGAAGATAATTGATTGTAAACATGGAGGATCTAACACTGGAATGGTTAAAAGACTTGTCTTTTTAATTAAGCATTATTGGCTCTAGTATGGTGATTCCTATTGTCATCATGGACTGCTACTGCCTGAAGTTTGGCCTTTCTCCTATCTTTGCACATTTTCTCTAGCTGAGTCTTATCATACATTATTGTAGCACTACCTGGCTCAAGTATGTCAGCTTTAAAGAAAAAATTCAGTAACAGACAAGTTGATTAATTTTTTTCTCATATTTGATAAATTTAGGCTTAAGAAGATTTGTTTTTTTTGTTACATGCTTAAGAAGATTTCTCCACCGCATTCTTAGTTTTTGTGACCTTAGCTCTTATTTGCTAATCCATGTAAATGTACTCCGTCATAAGTAATAAAATGAGCGTTTTTGTAGATGTTGTGTGCCTTTACTTTTATTGCTTGTTTTTAGCTTGCTCATCGTTGTATTGGCTGGCCAACTTGGTGTACTGCTTGTGAGTTGGCCGTCTGTCTTGTTTAAGGCGCTCCTGGTGCTTCCGGAAGAACTGGGGTCCTTGGGGTGGCCTCAGGGCTGTCGTTGACGTTCAAGCTTGCCCGGTACTTGCTCATGAGTAAGGCTTGATGGCGTTGCCCAAGCAATAGACTTGGGCGGCCAGCTTTGGAGGAGTACTTTGCTCCCGTTGACCATCGTTGATTGATCACGTTATCTCATTGTGAAGGAGGTTGTCGCGTGTGCTATGTTAGCCCCTTAAGATTTTGACCGCGAACGGCCCACTTGAATGACCAAGGTTTAGATATGACCGCTCATGAGCCGTCTGGATGACCAGGATTTAAATACGACCGCTCATGGGCCACTTGGATGACTAGGGTTTAGTAACGAACGGGTGAAAACTCGCCCAACTTAGGGGCAGTCTAAGTTACCTAGCCCTGCAATAAGAAAGATCTACATGCATACAATATTTTCAAAAAGAAGAATACAGCATGCCAAAGAGTATACTTATTTTATTAATTGAAAATCGAATACAAGTGATTACATATAAACATGCGGACTACCTACTTGGGCCCTTATTGGAAATAGCGTTTGAGGTGGATTGCGTTCTATGTCTGTGGGATCAACTTTCCGTCCTAGTTTTGGAGCTTGAAGGCTCTGTTTCGCAGGATGGCGGAGACTAAGAAGTGCCTTTCCCAGTTCGGGGAGAGCTTGTTCCGGTTGGCAATTTTGCCTATGGCCTCAATGCTTTGCAAGACTAAGTTTTCAATGTCGAACTGTCGTGCTTTTACCTTCTTGTTGTAAGAGTGGACGATTCGCTGTTGGTAGGCTGTCGTCCGCATCCTGGCGGCGTCGCGGGCTTCTTCTAACAAGTCTAGGTGTTCCCGGATTCTTTGGGGATTACCTTGCGGGTCGGAAGATTCGACTCTAAGACTTGGAAGCCCGATCTCAATCGAGATTACTGCTTCAGTCTCGTAGTAGAGACTAAAGGGTGTCTCGCAGTAGAGACTAAAGGGTGTCTCGCGAGTTGGCTTCTTTGGAGTCATCCGGTAAGACCAGAGAACGGATGGGAGCTCGTCTACCCAGGAGCCCCCCGCGTCCTCCAGCTTGGTCTTAAATCCGTGGAGTAGCGTGTGGTTCGTGACCTCTACTTATCCATTCGCTTGAGGGTATGCTATCGAAATGTGGACCAGCCTAATGCCCAAGCTGGTGCAATACTTGGTGAAGCGTTTTTATGAAAATTGGGTTCTGTTGTCAGTCACTATGACCGCTGGAACGCCAAATCTGCTGATGATGCTTTGGCGAACAAATTCAAGGGCATTGTACTCTGTGATCTTAGCCAGCGGGACGACCTTGACCCACTTAGTGAAGTAGTCGATGCTTGCAATGATAATTTTTTTTTGCCTCGTCGCGATGGGAAACAGGCTGAGAATGTCAGGCCCCCACTGCGCGAAGGGCCAAGGCGCCTGGAGGGACTTCCGCTTGGCGGTCGGCTGGTGGTGAAGGTTGCCGTGGAGCTGACAGCTCTCACACTTCTTTACGAACTCAAGTGCATCCTTTTTCATTGATGGCCAGTAGTAGCCTTGTCGCATGATATTGAATGCCAAGTTCTTGCTGCCGACGTGCGATCCGTAAATCCCAAGGTGGACTTCGCCAAGGGTGTAGTCGGCCTCCTTCGGGGTTAGGCACCAGAGGTATGTAGTCGAGTAACCGCGGTGATACAGTCTTTTATCGACTACAGTATACCAGCCGGCCGTCTTCTCGATCCGCTTGGCCTCATTTGTGTCTTCCGGCAATGCTCCTTTTGCAAGATACCTTAGGTAGGGTGTCATCCAATTTTTCGTCCCGTAGATCTGCATCGCTTCTTGTTTCTCTATGACGGGAGTGTTCAGAACCTCTCTTATATCCCTCGAGTATTGCTCTGGGTTTTTGGCTGTCGCTACTCTGGCCAGCTATTCAGCATTTCAGTTTTCAGTCATGGGAACATGGACAAGGGTTAGCTTGTCGAAATTTCGGGCGGCCTCCCTTGCCTTGGTCAAATACTTAGCCAAGTGTGGGTTGTTTGCCTTAAAGCTCCTATTAACCTGATTGACAATTAGCTTAGAGTCACTGTAGACAGCCAGTTGCTTGGCTGTGTATTTTTTGGCTGGTCTTAACCCGGCTAACAGGGCTTCGTATTCGGCGACGTTGTTGGCGGTCGGAAAATTGAGTCTAAGGGAGTACTTTACCTCGAACCCGTTAGGGGCCTTGAGGACCACCCTGACTTCGTTGTTTGAGTCTGTAGACGGTCCGTCTACGTGAAGGACCAATTTCGGCACTCTCTCATGCTATTCTGTATCTTCAATTGGTTACTCTTTGAGAATTGGGGACGTGGTCTCGATGATAAAATCGGCCAAAGCATGTCTTTTAATGGCAGGTCTATGTCGGAAGTTGACGTCGGACTCTCCTAATTCGATAGCCCACTTCACCAGCCGCCCAAAAACGTCAAGTTTCTAGAGAATACTCTTCAGAGGCTGGTCGGTGAGAATGATCAAGCGGTGCGCCTGAAAGTAGGGTCTTAGTTTTCGAGCGGAGAATACGAGAGCTAAGGCTAACTTCTCCGCACGCAGGTAGCGCGTCTCTGGGCCGGTCAGTATTTTCTTACGTAGTAGACTGGCCGCTTGGTATCAGAGTCTTGGTGTACGAGGGCGGAGTTGAGGGATACCTCTGACATCGTAAGGTAAAGGTACAGCTCCTCTCCGTTCTTGGGTAACGTTGGCAATGGCGGGTTGGTCAGATATTGCTTCAACTCATTGAAGGCTGCTTGGCAATTTGCCGTCCATTGGAAATCGTTCGATTTTGTCCCCGTCAGAGCCTTAAAGAACGGTTGGTATTTGTCACTAGACTTTGCTAAGCAGCGAGACAAGGCCGCCAATTGTCCGGTCAGCCGCCGGATATCCTTGATGCTCCGTGGGGGAGCCATGTCCGCGAGGGTATTGATCTTCTCTGGGTTTGCCTCTATCCCTCGTGGGAGACGATGAAACCCAGGAACTTTTTCGAGGCAACTCCGAAGACGCACTTGGCCGGATTCAGCTTCATTTGATGTGCGCAGAGCACTTCAAATGATTCTGCCAAATCGCGAATGTGGTCACCAATGGTCTTGCTTTTGACGAGCATGTCATCGACGTACACCTCCATATTGCGGCTGATTTGTTTCTCAAACATTTTGTTCACGAATCGCTGGTAGGTAGTTCCTGCGTTCTTTAGACCGAAGGGCATTACCTTATAGCAATAAGTGCCTTGGTCCGTCATGAACGAGGTATGCTCCTCGCCCTTTGGGCTCATTCGGATTTAGTTGTAGCCCGAGTACGCGTCCATGAATCTCAACAGCTCATGTCCCGACGTGGGGTTTACTAGCAGGTCAATCGTAGGTAAAAGAAAGCTGTCCTTTGGATAGGCTTTGTTAACGTTGGTAAAATCGACGCACATGCGTCATTTTCCGTTGTTTTTCTTTACCAGGAAGATGCTAGAGAGCTAGTTTGGGTACTGGACTTCTCTGATGAACCTGGCGTCCAGCAGTTTCCTTACTTTCTCTCAGATGGCGACCAATTTTTTATTGAGTGGTTTCTCTACTTCTGCTTGACGGGCTTGCGGTCGGGATCGAGGCCTAACTTGTGGATCATTACTCCAGTTGGAATCCTAGGCATGTTAGCGGGAGTCCACGCGAAGATATTAGCGTTCTGTTGTAAGAACGTGATCAGCTTGTCTCGCAGTGTGCCAATGAGTGAGCCGCTAATTTGTACGCTCTTCTCCTGATCCTTTGGGTTTAGTGGGACTAGGTCGGTTGCCTCACCAGACTATGTCTGCTGTAGGGTTATTTTGTCTTGATGGTCGAGTTCTCTTGCCGACCTGGTGCTACCGTTAGGAGCGATTTGGGACATGTAATATGTTCGCCCAGTGACTTTGTCTCCAAGCACTTTGCCCACACCGTATGGCATCGGGAATTTCATTTTGAAATGCAGTATCGATGTGATAGCTCCGAATGTCGTTAGGCACGGTCGGCCTAGGATAGTGTTGTATACGGAGGGCAGGTCGACTACCAAGAAGGTAAGTGTACGACTTGCCGTTTTCGGGTATGTGTCCAGGGTAACCTCTAACTGGATCGTCCCTTGAACGAGCACCGGTTCATTGTCAAGATCGTATAGTGGTCCTTCGGCAGGTTTTAATTGATTCTTTTTTAAACCAAGTTTAAAAAATGCATTGAGGTAGAGTAGGTTACGCGAACTTCCATTGTTAATTAATACTCGTTTCAGCTGGTAGTCGACGCTACCGTCCGAAACGATTGTGGATACAAGGGGATCTGCATGGGGAGAAATTACACGTGCTAAGTCATTCTTACTAAAACTAATGACATTATCTGTAGTGTGTTGCTTCTTTCTCCCAATCTGCTGCTCCTTGTTGTCCGCCGGGTTCTTGGCTGGCCGGGTGGTGATCATATTGACCACTCCTGCCGCATCCCGATTCCGTGGAAGGGAAGGCTCTGGTCCTTCGCCTGCAATGCTAGAGCTTTGGTTAGGGCTCTTGACGAACCTGGTGAGATGGCCTCTTCGGATTAGCTCTTCTATGTCTCATTTGAAAGTCTTGCAGTCTTCTGTGGAGTGTCCGGGAGATCAATGGAAATCGCAGTACTTAGCCGGATTTCCTGCCTCCTCCTTCTTAAGTGGTTTCTGCCACTTAAGGAACTTCTTCCCACGGATTTGCATGAGGACATTTGAACGCGTGTCGATCAAGGGCGTTAGGCTGATTGGCCTGTAGTTCTTGTACTTCGGTGGTCCGATCTTGTGGTGCTTTCTGCGGGAGTGATCGCCGCTGTTGAACTTTCTCTTTCCCTCTCCTGGGAATGAGCGAGGCTGTTCGGTCTTTTCGGGATGGTTAGCCTTGTTGGCCTCTTCTGCCGCCACGTAGGCCTAGGTGATAGATTCCGCCTCTCGGAAGTTTTGCGGGTTCTTGTGTGCCAGGTGCTTGAAGAAGTCCCCGTATATCAGTGCGGAGATGAAACTGCCTAACTTTATCTCCTCTGTGAGCGTGGGGATCCGCTTGGCCTCCGCCACGAAGCGATCCAGAAATCTCCGCGGATTCTCTCCCTACTTCTACTTGATGTGGGAGAGGTCTCAGGGCTGCTTCTCTTCCCGATGACTAGATGCGTACTGGGCTAAGAAGAGGTCGGTCAGCTCCTTGAAACTCCTGATCGAGTCTGAAGGGAGGTGGTGGAACCATATAGGAGCGTCCCCTTTCAAGGTGAGCGGGAAGTAGCGGCACATTGCTGCATCGTATAGCCCTTGCAGACTCAGATGGGTGCGGAAATGATCGTGATGATTCACTGTATTGGTGCTCCCATTGTAAGAGTCAAGGGGAGCCATCTTGAATTTGGTTGGCATCGGACTGTTCAAGATCTCTGCTGTGAAAGGAGATTCGTCCGGATCGATAGTATCCTCGTCGTCCTTGAACACGCGGTTTTAGATCTTTTCCAACTTGGGATCTGCTCGGACAGCGTTGGCTGATCTCTTGGAGTTAAGATAGGTCCTCAACTCCGTTCTTTCCCCAGTGTGGCCAGTAGCCGGCCGGCTACTGCCACCAGTGGATCTGATGGCCCGGGAGGCTCCCTTATTGGCCTAGGTCTTGGTCTCCGTCTGAGAATATCGAGGGTTCTTTCGTTCCGGACTTTCCTCCGGAATCATGCTTCCCTAGCGTTCTTTAAGCCTGGGCTGGCTTGGAGTACGTGAAGATTCAGGCATCTGGATGTTGGCCGGCCTTTTGGGTTTTTTGGCCGGTTTCTTCTTCCTTTGGTCTTCTCTCCTGGAGGCCGGTGCAGGGACCGCCATGGGCGGAGTCCACGGCTGAGAGTGCTCCTAGCGGGAGTAGAGTATCTGGAATATCTTGTTGGTGTTCTGTATATGCTCCACCAGATGCTGAAAGAAGGGTATGAGCATCCCGTTGATTGTCCCGTTGACTATGGCACCAACAGTGTGGTCCTGGTCGGGGAGGTCACGTCTTTAGCGGGTTCGCTAGTTGTGCTTTTGTGTTCACCATTTTGGTTAGCTTGGAAGGTGATAAAGTTTCTTAGAAAAGATGTGGTAGGCTTTTTGTAAGCATTTCCCACATACGACATTAATGATGCCTCCCTAGATCCAAGTTTCGAACAGATTTTGGTTGATTTGATCGTCTAGATCCGGCTCCGTTCGCCGAGTCTGGACCTTACACACTACTACAGTAAACAAAAGGTCAGGTACTGGTGGAAGGTTGTCCCACCGAAAACATTCAAACGCTTAAATCAGTAATTGGCTTTCGACTTTTGAGAAGGGAAATTGAATTGAGAGTATTGAGAGAGAATAAGGAGTGTTTGAGATGAGTGTTTGGTTTCGGACGTGAGAGGTGTTCTAGTGGCTTGTGATGAACAGGGTCTCTCAGCCCTATGTTTGCAAGGAACGTAGAGAGAGTGAGAGATCAGGTCCTGTAAGCGTGAGAGCTTGAAGGACTGTCGGAGCGCTGTGAAAGTTTTGGAAGAGAAAGGACGCCTTTGAAGTCTGAAAGATTCGCGTGTGATCACAGTAGTGAGCGTTTGTGAGCTTAGAAGTGAAACGTTGACTGTCTCATAGGGAGTCTGTTGGCCGCCCAGTTTGGCCCCTCATCCAATCAACACCTGCCGTTGACCATCCAGGCGCGGGTATGGGCCTTCGTGGATCTAGGCCATTTCTCATATTGGGCCAGCTCACTATGGACGTAACCATCAATAGTGGATTAGAGTGTACGCAGCAATGTCCTTAAAAATTATGATTTTGAAACTAATATGTTCTACTATAATTAATATTGACAAAAATATATAGAAAAATAATTAATTGAAGGGGGACACATATGGCAAGTGGAAATGATTAGTGACCTTATTATCTGATATTTGTCATTTTATTATTATCCTAAAGATTGGGTGACATATTTACTTTCTTATTGATTGGACAAAAAAATGCTTTCAATTTCCGACACTTGCTTGTTGGACGTTTCCATCTAGGATGATTGAGCATCGATTTGAGACAAAACAAGGCCCATATATAGAGAAGAGTTGGGGAGCTGTTCCTAGATATTGCTCTTTTGTGTGTGAATAAAGCATTGTGGCCATGACACTATTCAGGAAAAATTCACTGCAGCTAATGGCAGTTATCTTTTCCCCCAATGTAGGTTTCATTGGAGGGGATCAAAAACAATTCTTGAATGAGGTATTCTGTATTTGTTGCATAGAACTACTGAATCTAGAAAAGAGAATCTTGGGGAAATAGAGGTTGTGTTCTGGGGTCATGTGTTGCTGTCTGTGAGAAGGGGGGGCACTGGATTTGCTGGCGGTTTGAGGTTCAAACTTTCTCATGAGAGGGCCAAATATTGTAGAGAAGATCTTGAAGCCTACTCTGTTTAGAAGATTCAATGAGGTGTGAGCTACCCTAGTATTTGACCAAAAATGGCAGCAACATGGAGTTCTGCTTAGCTGCGAACTTGAGCCCTTTGGGGAACTTCATTGATGGTCAAGGTTAATTTAGCATATTTATGGCTCTTGAACCCTTATTATTCTGCCCCATAACCTTTGGAATATGGTGAAAGTAACAAATAGGATCAATTCAATATGAATTAAGTGGACGACGTGCTACACAATAGGCCCTACCTTATTTGCCTTGATATTTTGGCATTGCTTCATTCAAGAAAAATTTATATTTTAACCACTAGTTTTAACAAGATGTTTGATTGACTAATGACCCCTCTTAGATGTTTGATTTGACTGGTGACTCCTTTTTTAAAGTTTGTCCAGTCAACTTCAATTATGCCTTTCCAGAATTATTTGACATGTGATGTTAGAGCCCCGATGGTTATGGAAGTTCAAGGCTTTAATTAATCTAGCTGTACTAGTTTCAGAACAATTATTTTGTTCTCTCAAGTCATTTTTTAGTTTTTGTAGTTTCTTAGGAATGTGTTTTAAGAAGCTTACAATCAAATTTCGGTCTACCTAATTTGATAAATGTTCAACAATCTATTTTCTTGTTCTGATTAAGCTAACATGAGAAGAAACAAGGAGTGAATACACTATGTTTGCATGTATTTGTACTACTACATTTGTCCCCGGTTGAATATCTTATGATCCTTTCTATGGCTCCCCTAAATGAATGCCTACTTGAAATAAATAGAATGGCCTACGTTCCTTTCCATGGCTTCGCAAAATGAAAGCCTATTTCTTGAAATAAATGACACTTAACTTTATCCTTATTTTTTAGCTGTTTCTTTCACAAATTCTAAACTAGCTGCTAAATAGAAAGTTTGCTGGCTGTTACAGGAAAAGAGCATCTCATCCAAATTAAGAACAAAATAAACAATCCTATAAGAAAAGAATGCAAGTCACTCCCCTAATAAACCACAAATATAGCAAGAGATGGCAGGATCGATGTGATTTGTCTCCTAATCTTTTCCTGTTGAACCATTCCCATGCTACAAGTTCTGTTATAACCAATTTTGCTTGCACCCTTAGCTGAACCCTCTTTTTCTTTTTTTCTTTTTTTTCCCTAGTTGTGAAGTATAGCTTGCCCTCATGTCACTTCCAGTGCAAAGAAGGATAATTTTGACAGGGCTGCAGATTTCCAAACCATCTTCCAGGTAAAAGTATCGACACCCAAGAGAAGCAACCAGAAAGAACATCAGATGATGTTGAACTGTCTTTTAGGGAAAAGGATCATCACCTCTATTTTTTGAGGGCCACATACAAAAGACGGAAAAAAAAAAGACACATAATGTGCTCAGGGACAGCATTAATCATCCTAATGTAGACTCAATACCACCTTTTTCTGAATGAGAAAAAGAAGTAATTCTGAAACCACTTCATCATGATGATTGATAAGCAATAACACAGGATTGTAGACAACATGGCTTGCTGTCCCTACAAATAATCAGATTGCAACATTTGGATTAGTTGTGATCCTACAATATTGGGAAATAATCCATCAATGTCATATATTCACTCCAACTCTAACGATCATATATGAAGCCAGTGGATACCCCACAATACTTTCAAAATGATAGTTTTATTGGGATGAATCACTCTATTGTGAGGTTGATGCCCATCAAATAATTTATATGTATATAGCCGTGTGTGTGTGTGTGTATACACATCAACTCTTTGATTTATGGGCACCTGCATGGGGCATCTCGGTAGGTTCGCATGATGGACATTCAAGCGAAGGAGGTTCTTTAGCGAGAGAATTGGACAACGCTTAATTCATGCATAAGGGGACGTACATGCGTGAGTAGTAGTAGTACTTGTGCATGAGGCATGCATGAGGAGTGCTCATGCACCATTTCCTATAGCTTTTGGTGATCCTCGCACTTGATATGCACTTGAGCTGCGCATGTGCACAAAGGCATTTCTATCTATAGCGTTAGAACTCCGAATGCTAGCAGGAGCATAAATACCTACATGATTTTTAGAGCATTTATTGTGAGCATTCTTGAGACACTTGAGTGGTCGACTATAGAAAAAAAGTTAGAGAAGAAGGAGAATGTTTTTGCTAACCGTTTGGGTTTAAAGTCTTATTTTGACTTTTATCATCATTGAGTATATTGTTTCATTTGTACTTTTGGACATTTGTGTTGTTGGTTCTCTTTTAGTTTTCATTTTTTATTGTACTTCTTTGTTTTCCAATATTGTGGTGAAACCAAAAGAAGTGTTGGGAGTTCAAGTAACTATACTAATAATCATAGTGGATTTTGTTCAAACCTAAAGTTTTAGGGTTTTACCCTACTTTTATAAGAGGTTTCCATGAGAAATTCATGTGTCTTGTTCTTGGTCATTACTATTGTTGGTGTTATGATTTTTGTGGGTTGCCATTACTCTTACAGATGGATTCAACGAATGAGCTCAATTATTTGATCTGTTTAGAGATTTGCTCTTGGCTTAATTGCGAAGCTTGGTGTCCTAGGTCTAACAAGTAGTATCATAGACTTAGGTTGTTTGTGTTTATTGGTGGTTGAATCGGTAGAGGATGTGAACAAAATGATTTGTTTGAATGGTACAAATTTTTACATTTGAAGGAGTAATACGAAAGATCTTTTATTTGTTAAAGTGATGTGTCTCTTGGTATTTGCTATGCAAAGGTTGAAGTCAAAATCCAATGAGGAATGGGCGTTTAAGTATAAAGAATTTTATGGCTACATTCAACAATTTGTGGATGATAATATCTACAATCAAATAAGTAGCGAGAAGCAAACAAGAATATTGTGGGATAAGCTTGAAATACTCTATGCTTCGAAGACCGGCAACAACAATTTGTATCATTTGATAAAATTAATGCAATTGAAGTATTGGGACGGGGGTTCTGTAGCTGTTTATTTTAATTAGTTCCAATGTGGCGTTGATCAATGTTTAGTATGGGCATTGAATTCGATGATGAATTGCTTGGCTTGTGATTGTTAACCACTCTATTGGAGTCTTGGTAGGTCGTTTAGATTTCCATTACCAATTCCACGCCTAACAATGCTATGACCTTAGAGGTAGGTAAGGTGGTTGTTCTTAATGAAGAAATGTGGAGAAGATTACAAAGTTCTTCGTCTTTACATTCAAAAGCATTGGCTTTGGTGACAAGGTGGAGTATGTGGAAGGGTCCTAAGTTGGGTAAGAAGAGTTGGGACAAGTCAAGATTGAGGTATCAAAATATTGAGTGTTATCATTGTGGCAAGAAAGGTCACATTAAGAAATATTGCTATAAATGAAAGTGTGAGAATGGTGATGGCGGTGAGAGGAAGGTTGAAAAGACTCGTGATGAAGAAAGGGCTTCTATTATGATCAAGTTTGATCTTCTTGTTGTATGCGAAGAAGAGGTGATCGACGTTGTCAATTATGAGACAAGTTGATTGATTGATAATGACACATTACTTCATGTGATGTTGAGGAGTGAATTGTTCACATTCTATAAGCCTGACGATTTTGGGTTATTTAGGATGAACAACGACGGTTGGTCACAGATTGTCGGGTATGGTGACATGTGCTTGACCATTAGCTTGGGTACTAGATTGACTTTGAAGGCTGTGCAACACGTTCCAAAAGGTCTCCCATGATCACTTGAGGGTGTTAGGTTGAAAGGCGTACGCTTGTGTTCCAAAAGATGAGAGAACTAAGCTTGACACTCTAGTTGTAGGGAAGATGAGTTTGGCTGCCGGTTTTATGATCAGTGGAGAAAAAGCTTGTAAGATTGAGGGATATGTTCATGGAGGGCAAGACCATTGAAGATATTAGCATTGCCAAAAAGATTGTTCCTCATGACAACATTCGCCTTGGAGATATCAACCCAACGCTGGCAACTCCATCACATATTGAGATTGAGGATGGTGGAGATGTGGGCGATGTTCTCGTCCATGAGGAGGTAGAGGAGTGTGTTGATGCTCATGACGACATTTGTAGTGATATCTACGAGCCTACACTTGCCATTCCATTCCGATGATCCACTAGAGATCATTGTGCCTTCACTTTCCTATTAGTTAATGGGTATGTGTTGCTTATTGATGGCGGAGAGCTGAAATGCTTTGATGAAGCTATGGAGAACAAGCACAAAAATTAGTGGATGGATGCTATGCGAAATGTGATGACTTCCTTGTATGAGAATAATGCGGTTGTGGCGATGAAGTTGACGAAGAGCAAGTGGGCACTCAAAAATAAATGGGTGTATTGATTGAAGTTTGAGGATGGCAATTTGCAACCGAGGTACCAGGCAATGTTGGTTGTGAAGGATTCCAATCAATGGAAGGGTATTTATTTCGAAGAGATCTTCTTTCTTGTGGTGAATTTGTCCTGCATTCAAGTTGTCCTCAATTTGATGGCATGTTTTGTTTTGAAGGTGGAACAACTTAATGTGCGAACCTTGTTCTTTCATAAGGAGTAATTGGAGGATTCAAGGTTGACGGGAAGGCGTACATGGTGTGTCATTTGAGGAAGAGTCTCTATGGCATCTAGTAAGCCTTGAGTCATGATATAGAAAGTTTAAATCAATTATCATGAAGCAAGGCTTCTGAAATACCACTTCGGACCATTGTTTTTGTGCAAAGGTTCTCCGAGGGAGACTTTGTGATTATTTTGGTGTATGTAGATGACACGCTCATTGTTGGGAAGAACGCATCCTGGATTGGCTAACGAAGCAATTTAACAATTCTTTCGACATGAAAGACTTAGAATCAACGAAACAAATTCTTGGTATAAGAATTTTTCGCAATTAAAAGGAGAAAAGCTATAGATGCCCCAACAGAGCTACATCAGCAAAGTGCTTCAACACTTCAATATGGAGAAGTCCAAGATGGTTGAAACTCCTCTCACCAATCATTTTAAGTTATGTGCCTAGCAAAGTCAATGGAGGAGAAGGACCGGATGAGTAACGATCCCTATGCTTTAGTGGTTGGTAGTTTGATGTACATCATGGTATGTACGAGGCCGGATATAGCTCACTCGGTTGGTGCGGTTAGCCAGTTCATATCCAATCCAGGAAGGAATATTGGTTCGTAGTGAAATGGATCTTCAGATATCTTTGGGACACTTCTAGAGTATGCTTATGCTTTGGCAACGACTAGCCTATTTTAATCTGATTTATGGACACTAACATGACAGGTAATATTGACTTTATGAAATCCAATTTGGGGTATTTGATTATGTTTACGGAAGGAACGGTATCTTGGCAATTGAGGTTGTGAAAGTGTGTTGCACTCTTTATCATCGAGATCGAGTTCATTATAGACCGAAGCAAGCAAGAGATGATTTGGATGAGGAAGTTCACCCACAAGATCGGCTTCAAGCAAGAGCGATAGGTTCTCTTTGAGATAATTAGATCACATTTTATCTTAGCAAAAATTTGTCATTTCATTCGGGATCCAAGCACATTGTTGTGAGGTATTATTGAGTGAGGAATATATTTGGTTCGGAGTCGTAGATCAAAAGAAGGAGAAGATGGATGACAATGGGTCGAATATGTTGATGAAGGCATTGCAAAGAGGGAAGCTTAAGATATGTTAAGAGATAGCCAGAATGGTGATGGTCCTGTAAGATCGTAAAAGGAAGTTTGCCAGGATAGGTTAGTCGCTTGTTAGTCCGATGCCCCATTGTATATATGTTATGTACATACCCATTCTTTGATTTATTGGCGGCCACTTGGGGCATTTTGGGAGGCTCGCACGCTGGACACCCCAGCAAATGTGGGTTTTTAGTGGGAGGACTGGATAATGTCTGATCGACGCATAAGGGAACGCACATGTGGGAGTAGCAATAGCACTTGTGCATGAGGAGTGTCTAAGGAGTGCTCATGCTCTATTTCCAATAGCTTTTGGTGATTCTTGTGCCTAATGCGCACTTGAGTCGTGGATATGCACAAAGGCATTTTTCCTTGTGGTGCTCAAACACCGTAACTGGCGTTTGAATGCTAGTGGGTGTATAAACATCTATGCGATTTTCAGGGTACTGATTGTGAGTATTCTTGAGACTTGGGCGGCCCACTAGAGAAAGGAGAAGATTTGCACTAATTGTTTAGGCTTCTAATCTTGTTTCAATTCTCACCATTTTTGGGTATGTTATTCTATTTATAGTTTTAGACATTTATATTGGTGGTTCTTTTTTAGTTTTTATATCTTGTTGTATTTGTCTTGGTTTACAAATATTGTAGTGAAATCAAAGGAAGTGATGGGGGTTTGTGTAATCATACTAATAGTCATAGTATATTTTAGATAGACCTAATGCCCCGTGATTTCACCCTTCATTTGTTAGGGGTTCCAATGGGAAATTGGTGTGTCATGTGTGTTTTTTGTTTTTACTGTTGTTGTGGTTGTTTGTAAATTGTCATTATATCTATTCACAGATTCAATCAATGGACTCAGTTTGTCAATCTATTTAGAGATTTATTCTGTGCTTGGTTGCAAATGTTGGTGTTTCGGGTCCTACAAATCCCGTAGAAGTGCAACCAGTTAACTTATTGGAATATTAATTATAGGTCTGCATGAATTTTTGAAAATGAATTCAAGCTATTTTTTGCCCCCACATTGACTTTAATTAATCATTTAAGGATAAATAACAAATATCATTGATGAGATAATATAAGTCTTTCATTCTCTGAAGGTTTGTGCCGTTCTTCAATCTAGGACAGAGGGAGTAAAGTGAACTGATAGAGGATTTAATAATCTTTGACAGTCTACTTTTGTTATTATTGGACTTGTTCCTCTACAAAAGAATTTTTCATGTGGATCAAATTTGTGATTTATTGCAATGGAATTTGTAAAAGAAGTTAAATCTTTTCAATTGGTAGGAAACAAACATCATGCAAGCACAAATGGGATTTTTTTGGGGGGTGGGAAGGGAGAGTACAATGGCGTGAGCATTGAGGAAGATATTATGCACTGACTTCTCTTTGAAATGTTTTATATTCATATCTGGTACTGGAAAGGCAAGAAATCAATAGAAAAAAAAGATGAAAGATAAAGGACTGCAACAGAAGAGTTAGGTTTTTTTTAATGGCAGATGAATTATAAGCTTGAGGTATAGTGTTTATCCTATAGTCTTATGACAATATTGTTGGGGTTTTCAGACTCTGTGATATTTGCTCACTTGCGCGCGTGCATGCTGTGTGACTGATGTAGCTGAAGATAGTGGATTTTTTTGATCTAATTAGGGGCTCACTTACATAGCTGATTGAGACTCAATCAATCAATTTAGAGGATCAAATACTTTTTAAAAGTCAATGGCTTATACTTTGATTAATCACAAAATCTGCCCCACAAATAATTGTTAAGCTTAATTAAATAAAGGAGCTAATCCTAAGTGAATTGATTAAAGGGGGAGAGAGATGGTTAGCTTGTTCAACTGATCATAAGTAGGAGGGAAGATGACACAATTAAGAGGGGAAGTGGGTACACGGCAGCTGAAGCCGTTATGGCTAGTTGGGATGTTGTGCTGAATCAGTGAACATGCGTGTCTGCACACTTGTGCGTGGGCATATTTTTCTTTTCCTCTTGTGTTGCGTTCCTCTTTTTTGTTTGGGGGGGGGGATCAGGTTGGGCTGTGTTCATATCATGTAATTTGATATCCGTGGCCTGGAGAACTTGATATTCATTCACAAACTATGGCGTGGCTATGAAAATTATTATAATTTTGAAAAGAATTTTTTCTTATAGGTGATCTATTGTCTTTTCCACTTGCAGGTCTATTGATTGCAAGTACTT
The DNA here is from genome assembly GCA_025585075.1 of Nepenthes mirabilis. NCBI lineage: Eukaryota > Viridiplantae > Streptophyta > Magnoliopsida > Caryophyllales > Nepenthaceae > Nepenthes > Nepenthes mirabilis. Next base: position 19,333 of record JAODPA010076233.1, read on the forward strand.
CGACTTCGGCAATGGGAAATGCCCATTTGGGACCAGTTGCTTTTATAAGGTCGTGACAGTTGTCCAATGTCTTAATTGAACAATTTTATCCTAGGTGTATGCATTCGTTACTCAGTGTGACTTTCCCTTACCCCTTTGCTTGGATATGTTTGGTTTTTCTCTGCACTGTTACATTCCGATATAAAATGGCTGATCTGCACTACCTGGTTTCATGCTTACTTGCCTATGTCATCAGATTTCATGCTCAATTATTTTCAATTTTGTGCTACTCCTTTTCTGTTAGAGAATTCAAAATAGACCATCATTGTGGATAATGACTGTATTTTAAGGATGTGCATAGTGCTTGATAATGTATCATATCATTGCCTTCACTAATTATCCTCGATGTGGTTCAGTTTCTGTAAATGTTTAGGTATCTGATATGATAGTATGATGATAGGAATTTAAAAAATTTGTGTTATTACTCCTGCATGTATGCATTTTTTTGGACATTTGGTCATGTTCAATAGTTTGCCTGTTAAATTAGAGATGTTTCTATGATTCCCTCCCTAATTTGCTGGTGTGTTCCTGTGCTGATGCAAAGGGAAAACATTGAGTTTAGTAATAACATATCGTTGGAGGAAAATTATTTCTGCATGACTGATGTACCAATTCTGTGGGTTCCAAATTTGTAGCATTCTATTGGTCATGCTGCAAAGTTTCTGCAAATTTATGTTGCAAGCTTCTCATTCTGAAGCTTTGTTTTTGTTTTTTCTTTTGCTTTTGTTTTTGTTTTTTTGTTGTTTTGTATGTCAGTACTTTTGACAAGTTGTTCCAAAAAGAGGATTTTTGGTCAGCTTTTTGGAAAAAACTGGTGGTAGTATATTTGATCCTCATCCTCTAGCTATTGTCTTGAAATAATTTGATTGTCATTCTGTATTTGCCTGGATTCTTTGATAGGAAGTCATCAACATTGTTATTTGTTTTTCTTGTTCTTTCCTTTGAAATCATAGTTCTATAACCATAGTGCCATCAACTTTGCCCAATTTTTTAATTTATTTATCTTTAGTTATTATTTTTAATATGTTTGTAATGGGTTTGATTTATGTGCCTGTACATTTTTGAGCACTACTTCCATGTGATTGTGGGCTAACCTTTGGTCTTTGTTCTGCTGATATGCAGCATGCATATCGTGATGGTCGCCTTGAGGAAGTGGTTCTTCGTCATCTGGGGGCTGCTGATGGGAAAACTGTAATTGTGAAAGATATTAGGTTCTGTCGCTTCCCACTCACTTCCTTTTTTCTTAAACCTGATCTTACAAGTACCCCCGACCCTCCTAATGGGACTGTCTTATTAACTTGGACATGCAATTCTCTCTCTCTCTCTCTCTCTCTCTTCCAGGCTCTCAGACTTTCTCAATAGCTTGCATATTAGGTGAACCGAGGTGCTGAAAGCCTCCAGCGTAAGTGTCTGCTCTTTACCCTGCTTTTGCCCATTTTTTGATAGGCAACTTTTGCCCTTTTAATGTTTATTTTTCATAATCATATATAGCCATGCCATGCTCATCACTTTGATTCCATTTTTGATATCAAACCTCAAGTTAAGACAATCGGGGATATTTGCCTCAATGCATTCATGCTTCAATTACAGGAAATGATTGAGGATATCTGACACTGTAGAGGCGTTATTTTCCTTTAACCTGCATTCTTTTATGTCGGTTTATACCAATATTAAAATAATATTTAAATGCAAACTACCCTATATTAATCACATACATATATCCCTACAAATGCCCTTACAGAATAGCTTTTCTATGCTTCTGAATGCAGGATTGATTATGATTTGATGCAATATTCAGGACTAAGCTGCTTTACTTTGGGAAATGTGAATCTGGGAATCAGAACGACGTATCCGTGTTCAGTAGAAAGGAATGAGAGAAAATAGCTTTTCCTTTACATTATTGTAATTCCCACCCAACAAATGCAGCCTAGAATGAGGGGAGTTTTTGCCGGTATTTCATTTTTGTGGAATATAAGTTTTCATCATCCGCAGTCTTGATTTTTACTACTGCAAACTACAAAATAAAGCGTGGAGTAATGTAATATGGCCACAGCAAGAAGCATGCCCCATGTGGGGCGCAGGTTGGGCAGGTTTATCTTTTGCTGCTCGTGGCCTCAGCTGCCCTCACGACGAGCTCGTTACCGTGTGTCTGTTGTCATTGAATTTTTACAAGAAGTGATTTTGAAGCTCATGAGATTATCAGCAGCTGTATACATACACCGGCACACGAAAAGGTCATGTCCTAACATTTTAAGGCTGTTTAATTGCTATCGTACATTGTCAATTGAAACCATAAAATGCAATGAAAATAAGAAATATGTGTGTTGTTTTTAACCTCATCTTGGACCCCTCCCTCCCCAAGCAAAGGGTAGACATGTTGGCTTAGATGGAATTCTTCCTTCCCCATTCCCCCGTTATAAATTGAATGTGACTAGTAACTGTGTGGTAAGAAGTCTATTCAGTCTTGCGACAGCCATTAATCACTATCCAGTAGAACGATGGCTGAAGCAGTATTATTTAACGTTGCTGAATCACTAAACAATTTGGGGTCTGTTGCTCTCCAAAAGATTGCCTTGGGGTTTCAAAAGGCATCTCGAAACCATCGGAAGCACTATGAACGTGATCAGAGAAGTGCTTCTAGATGCAGAGGAGGTGCATGAGGACAGCGATACATCCGAGGTTGGCTCGAAAGGCTTAGATCTGTTATGAAGCGGATGACCTGCTGGATGAATTTGTGATGGTAGCATCAAAGGAAGGAGGCCATGTCCGGGAAAAAGTTCACCAAATTGCGCTGCCTTTTCTTCTCATTGTCCAACGAGCTTGCTTTTGCTAGTTCCACAGCTCAGCAGATCAAGAAGATGAGACGAGCTTGCTTTTGCTAGTACCACAGCTCAGCAGATCAAGAAGATGAGGGGAACCCTGAACGAAACAGCAGATGATGGTACTAAGTTTGGCTTCAGGCTGTATCCTGATGAGGAACAGACAGTCATCAGGCCATGGGAGCAGACACGCTTGTTTGTAAATGTGGAAGAAATTGTTGGGGGAGATGATGATAGAAAGAAGGTTGTGGATATGCTGCTCAACTCCAATATTAAAGAGTCTATCAGTAATTCCAATTGTTGGACTTGGAGGACTAGGCAAGACAGCCGTTGCTCAATTGGTGTTTAACGACGAAGTGGTCGATAAACATTTTGATCTTCGACTGTGGATTTGTCTCTGAGAGCTTAAACATTAACGTGATTGTAGAAAATATCTTAGCTTGTGCAACAAGTCAAATGGCTCAGAGCTTAGAAATGGAGCACCTGCAAGGCCAACTTCGGAATCAAATTGAAGGGAAGAAATACTTGCTGGTTTTAGATGACATTCGGAAAGAAGACCGGGAGGAATGGCTTAAATTACGAGCTCTACTAATCTCCGGTGGAACAGGGAGAACGATGTTGGCTGCTAGGAGATCAATGGAGGTAGCAAGAAGTATGGGAACCGGTCCACCATCCGCTCTTTCAAAACTGGCATTTGAATCAAGACAAGAAGTTGCATATCCGGAGCTAGTCAGGATTGGGAGAGAGATTGTAAGAAAGTGTGGAAATGTTCCTCTTGCTATATTTCTTTGGTGTTGGACGTCGAAACTTTGCTCGTAAAGTCGGAGGAAAAATATCTCTAGGGATAATTTTTGAACCATTTGTTTGAATACGTAAGGAGGTGATACGATAATATACAATACAAAAAATAAAAAATAATTGATTTAATATTTTACGTGAAAAATTTCTTTAGAAATAAGGAAAAAAACTACTGGACTATAAGGCTAAAAAATATTTATCATATAGTGAATTTTGGTTACAAAAATATCTAACAGTCACAAGAATATGATACCTTATAATAATAAACTTAAACAATAGAGAATATAAGAATGAATAAGAATAAAATTACTGGTAAATTGTTATTTACGACATTTTAAAAACATATTGAATGTTAGTGAAAAATAGAATATGATTTGAATCTCAAACAGATAATTAAATATTTATTTTCTTCCTTTTTCTCTTTTCCTTTTTGTATTGGGCCTCAAAAGACTCAATAATTTCATATATGTTAACCCTAACAAGTTGCGCCGGGGCTTATATTAAGTGTTGGTGCACGTGCTGCCCTCATGTGCATTGGGCTTATATTATGTGTACCTTTCGGCGATGTTTTCATTGATATTGCTCAATGATTGTCTATTTTGCGTCTATTATACCTAGATGTTTCTGACTTGTCAGAAATCGCTTTCACTTGGTCAGTCCTTACATGGACTTCACACGGTTTTTCAGTGTATCCCATTGTATGACCAACTGTTGACCGATGCTCATCCGACACTTGCTTGGCTACTCTACTTGAGCTTGTCACAGGATAACATGTAAATAAGTGTAATACTAACAAGAAAATGACCTAAAACCTAATAATACGAATGCTAGGAGGCCTGTTATATCATAGTGATAAAAGCAAGTGGCTGCTCATATATGAGGCAAAGGTAGCTGTAACTGGGAGCATCTTGTCTATATTAGAACAAAGTTGCAGTCACCTTCGTTCCCTTTTGAAGCATACTGTGCATTATTCCCGAAGGACTGTGAAATTGACAAGGCGAAGTTGATCAATCTCTGGATGGCAGAAGGTTTTGTTGTAATTGTTGGGTTTGATCGCCCTCTTGTAGGTGCAATAACAAACAGATGGATATTGGAGGATCGTTCTCGTAGGTAGCAAGTGGCCTAAAGGTAGTCCACGCTTGTGGATCGCTCGAGTGGAGCTTGAGCGCGGATTTCAATTTATTGCCAACATATCCACACTCAAGGCTCGCTCGAGTTGAGCTTGAGCATCGATTCTAGAGTCATTTACGCTTGAGGCTCGCTTGCCGGACGCTCAAGTACGACCAAGGTTATAAAATTGTGTGAACGCAATTTTAGGGTTAATTTCTAAATCATTCTCATACAAGGAGCACTGCACTGAGAAAGAAGAAGAGAGAAGAGGAAAAGGGAAGAAGAAGAGAGAAGAGGAAGAAGTTTGGCACCGGTTGAGATCCGATTTCAGTTCCGTTTTTCGCTAAGGTGGGATACGTGGTTCTAAAGTCGATTTCTATAATATATTTTCGTTTGGTTGCACTTATTTTTGGGTGTATTTCTCTTATAAATTGTTGGGTGTGTTTAGGGGGTTGTAATTACCCATTATTCACTTGAGATTGTAATGGAGAGATTTTGAAAGGAGTTCTTATAACCAGACTTTTGTGGTAGATTTGTTCGGAGCATGTTCTGTAGTTTTTTTTCTTTGGTTAAAAAGGATTTTTCACGTTAAAAACGTTGTACATTATTGTATTTTTTATACTCACAATTTTGGTGGCCGGCGGTTGGTAGGGGTTTCGAATTTTATTCTGTTTATCAAGTTGTGTGTATTTGGGTTAAATCCCAACAGTGACATCACGTGAGGAGCAGAGTCTTGAGGAAGTCAGTGAGGAGTATTTTATGGATTTTTTCAGAGATGCTTCCTTCAGAACTTAAGAAGAGACATATGCGGCAATATCGAAAGTTTCAAAATTCCTGACTTGATGCATAATCTTGCCCAAAAAGAAGCTGGAGCTGAGAGCCTTATTTTGAAGTCAGATGCGCGGAATTTCAGTAAAGAAGCTCATCATATATCGTTAGGTTAAAATTTGGTGTCATCATGGGAGATTCCGTGCTTGTTACTAGAAGAAAACTCCTTGCGGACAGTCCTTTTGCTACAACAAGCAATAATTGGGACAATGATGAGAAAATCAGCATCCGACCGACTAGTTTCAAGCTCTCAAAGTGTTATCAGTTTCAAGAGTTGCCTAGAGATATTAACAAGTTGATGAATCTTAGATGCCTGGACATCGATGATTGCTGTTCCATGAATCATATGCCAGCTGCTGGAATGGGGAGGCTAACTTTTCTTCTTCAGCAAAGTAATTTTATGGTCAGCGGCAATGATTTGACTGAGTTATTTGAGTTCCCTAAACAACTTGAGAGGAGATATTACAGATTTTAATCCGCTGGGGTCAATGGAAGGATGCAGATTCTGATGCAAAGGAAGCGAACTTGATCAGCAAAATGCACCTCACAGAGTTGTTTTTATATTTTCACTGTCGTCTTATCTGTTGGGGAAGGGACGCCGGTCGGTCAGTGAAATCGAGAGGACAAAGATGACGAACTTTCACGCACACAACGAAAAAATAGGAGAGAATTAAAATACACAATTTTATATTAAAACATTCTTCCAAATAAGAGGAAAAAATCACAAGATACTTAATCTACTAAATTACACTATTAAATTTTGGTTATAAAAACCCTGACTATACAAACTCCCCAAAAATAGAGAACAATAGTAAAGCAGTACTTTTTTTTCTATGTTTCTTCACACTTAAAAAAAATGTAGCAATGTATATATATATATATGAATGCATCCGGCGACATTTACTTTGCAAAACGATCGTATGCATTGCAAGCCTGCACCTACTCTGCAAAGTTGTCTTCTTGCCCTGAACTTTACAACTGACCTACTCTGCAAGGTCAGTTACAAACTCTGGACGGTCAACTATCTGTTCTGCTGCGTGTACTGACTTTGCAGGTACTTTTCGACGCATACTAGATTTGTCCACCTACCTATTTCTCCTACCAAAATCACTTTGGCCTTGTGTACTGTTTCGAAAATTTCACTTTGGAATTCCACACCGGTCATTTTCACATTGGAATTCCAATCCGGTCATTTTACAACGGAATCCAATCCGAACATTTTAGACGAAATTCTACTTGAGGCCATATCGCCGCGTGCACATGGAAGTAACCTAAAATCCCAACATTATCAAGGATATTGGGTTTCAGCATGAAGCAGTGTGCTTAAGTCTCAACCTCATTTAAATGTTAGAATGCTTGAGAGCGGAGGATACGACGCGAGACACTTCCAAGTTGGGCAAGATTGGATATGTTCAGTGTTGCGGAAAAGGATAGTTGATGTTGTTTGGGCAACACAGGCCGGACAAAAATGAGATGCGCACACATACACATTGGAGAAATATGAGAGAAGAAGAACACAGATAATTTTTACGTAGAAAACCTTTCTTAATTAAGGATAACCGACGGGATACTTAGTTCACAAACAATTTTACTATGTAAATTTTCGGTTATAGAAATCTTTGGTTATACAAATCTTAGGAAGAGGGAGTAGAGATAAAGAGCAAAATTTTCCTCACAGCTTTTCTTTTTACACAATCTCTCACACACTTGATTTCAATACAGTATACATATATATACTGTTTGTCAAGTAGCTTCAAAGGTGTTGCATGTGCGCCAAAACCAATCACCATCAACAAGGTAAAGCTGCTCTACAAATTATCATGCTCTGCAAAGACGATGCCTACTTTGCAGACATTGTGCCTGCTCTGCAGACATCGCGCCTGCTCTGCAAAAGACAATCTTTTAAGCTGGCGTCCTCGTGTGCCTTCTGCACCCAAGTTCTCGGGCCTTTCTGCTTTCTCTTGAGAACGGTCAATTACCTATTGACCAACTTTTCCTCACAGCGGGTCAACATCACGTTGATTGGCTTTTCCTTACAACCGGTCAGCTGATCGACTACTCTTCATAACTGGTCAACATCCTGTTGATCGATTTCTTCTTACAGTCAGTCAACATCTTGTTAACTAACTTCTATTGTTTGGTCGTCTCATACGGGAGTGACCTTATATTCTAACATTCAGCTCTTATCTCCTCAACCTTCTCAAGATTCAACGTATCTTCAACATTGTCAACATCTTCCATCCTTCTGTGAACTCCTGTCTGAAACATCTGTATGTCAAAGATGCTCCCAGAGGGGAGTACATGGAGGACAATGGCCCTGAACCTCCCTCATCATCCACACTATTTTTCCCATCCATGGAAGAATTGATGCTTGTTGATATGTCTAATTTGACGGGGTGGTAGATGGATGTAGGCGGATCTTTAGATGTTGACCAACCCCACAAAGTGGCAGCGCAGCAAAATGAATCTCTACTGCCATGGTTTCCTCCTCTTTCCAAGCTGACACTAGAGAGGTGCCCCAACCTGAATCTGATACCGATGTTTTCATTTGTGGAAGAACTGGTGTTGGTGTTACGGCGGTGCCTACTACTACTAGTACTCAGTCATCTCCTTCGGCACCATCTCAGACCAGTAGTTCAATACTGAAGACACTGACGGTCGACAACGTAAACGAGCTCATGTCTCTGCCACAGGACTGCCTTCAACATATCTCTTCTCTAGAACTTCGTGAGGCCCTCGGGCTCGTAGATATGTCAGCTGTTGGGCAAGCGTTCCAGAACCTACCTTCTTGTCGTTCTCTTAAAATCACTCATTGCCATCAACTGAGGTCTCTTTCTAGAGGATTGCAGCATCTCACGTCCCTAAAAAATTTGGAGACTTCGGCTTGCTCGAGTCTGAATTCATCAGAGGAAGAGGGAGAGGATGGCATGCCATGGAAAGCTCTCTGGAGCCTTTCTTCTTTGTCTCTTGATTATCTTCCAACGATGACGGATCTTCAAGGGCTTCAACAAATCACTTCTCTTCAATCTCTCAAAGTTGCGTTCATGTTTCGAATTGACTGCTCTACCAGAGCGGATTGGCAAGCTCTCCTCCCTTCAATGGCTTTATGTAGAAAGCTGCTACGCCTTAACTTCAGTGCCAGAAGAGTTCTGTCATCTCAAAGGCTTAAAGCAGCTCCAAATTGCTGATTGCCCAGGGTTAAGCACAAGATTCGGAGGGCCTGAAGGGGAGGATTGGCCTGAAACACAACACATCCCAACCATTATACTTCGAGACTCGGCAGTTGACAATGCTTGATGTGAGAAAGGTACATACCAAGGCAGCTGAATTCGGGGTCTCTACCGCCCTAAGAGTTGGATTAATTTTAAATATCTCAATTTTAACTATTTGATTAATATTAAACGATTGAGATATTATATTTTTAAAAAAATTAA
>JAODPA010076244.1:0-28355 GCA_025585075.1 Nepenthes mirabilis
ATATATATATATACATATCAAAGGATATGCATAATTTCACATTCAAAAATATAATAATACATATGAGATTAAAAATCATGATTCGGAAAAAAAATACTTTCTTCTTTTGTTCCAATTTTTATTAGTTCATTTCCTTTGTCTTTTCTTAGTCATCAAACCATGCCAATGTGACGGACCGGCCATATTCCACCGCATGCGGCCAGCCGTCAATCGAAAACGATCATATACTTTGGTTATAAAGGGTGGACTTAAATTTTTCTTTTATATGTATTATACATCGCGTGCACAGGATCACGTAAGGTCCAACTTCATAAGTTGGCGGCCAGGGGTCGTGGTTTTTCTCTCTTGACCGGCGAAGACGAGGTCGGTTGGACATAAAGGTCCTGAACAAACTGAGATGCCACTAGGAATCACAAAGTACTCAAACCATAACAGCGTACGGAAGCATACTAATATTCATTAACTTTTAGTAACGGAAGTAATTTACAAATCTTTTCCAAAACATCGAAAGTGAAAACATAAATTTTGCTTCTTCGTGGCTTAAATTCCGGCCAGCTATCCTGCCTATTTAGTCATTCGGACCTCATTCTTTTTCGTCCGGCATAAACTCGTCATCACCATCATCATCATCTGAAAAATAGAAGGGGTGAGCTAGAGAGCCCAGCAAGGTACTCATGCATAAATCATGCACAGAATGCAATAGTGGTATGTATGCATGCAGTTTCATAAAACCTGGCCGGAGTCAATGCAAACAGATTCCGAAATCATGCAATTAGATTTCCAAAATCATGCTTAAATTTATTCTCGTAAAAAACCGGCTACATTTAAGGTCTGTAACTCTCGACCATCATATCTCATAAGCGCTACATTTAAGGTCCGTAATCAAGACCATCCAAAATGCTACATTTAAGGTCCGTAGTCAAGACCATCCAAAAACGCTACATTTAAGATCCGTAGCCATGACTAATCAAACGGCAATATTTAAGGTCTGCAGCTCTCGACCATCATATCTCAATAACGGCTACATTTAAGGCCTGCAGCTACTCGGCCATCAAACACTTAGTTCCGTAAATCATGCTTTTCAGAAAATCAAAGTCAAGTATGCAATTAACCGGACACCATAAGGTCTTTCTTGTAATGTCTTAAAACCGAAGGTCTTTCATCAAAGTGTCGGAGGTCTCATTTATCTAAGCCGGAGATCGCTTGTCAAGGCCGAAGATCTTCTTAACAAAAGTCGGGGGTCTTTTTGTCAAAAACCAAAGTTCTTTCTAACAAAAGCCGGAATTCTTTCTAAAAAAAGCCGGAGTTCTTTTTATCAAAAGTCAGAGTTCTTTTTAACAAAAGTCGGAGTTCTTTCTAACAAAAGCCGAAGTTCTTTTCATCAAAAGCCGTAGTTCTTTTTAACCAAAGCCGGAGGTCTTTTTATCAAAAGTCGGAGTTCTTTTTAACAAAGGCCGGAGGTCTTTTTATCGAAAGTAAGAGTTCTTTTTAACAAAGCCGGAGGTCTTTTTATCAAAAGTCGGAGTTCTTCTTACAAAAGCCAGAGGTCTTTTTATACATGCAATAACCGAACATCTTAAAACATGGCCAGACTTCATGCATTTAAGTAAAACGTCCAAACTTCCTAAAATAACCGGTACATTTTCATAAACAAATAACTGGTCATCATCTAAATCATGCAATAATCAAACTTCATGCGTTTGAACATCATGAACTAACTGAACATTATTAGTTAGACAAACAGGCATGATATTACTTGCATTAAAAATATGAACTTAAAACGGTGAATACACTTGCATTAAATACATGATCAACAAAAGGTGAGAACTCTTGCTTGGATTGGATCTATGAATCCCTTACTTTGTTCTGGCTCGAAGTTCTTAGCGTCTTTACCGGGTCTATTTCTTAGCTTCCTATCCTGATTCCCGGAGCCATTACTTATAGGCGTTGGGGTTGGTGGTAGTAGGTAGGGTAGGTCAACTGCTCGTACTTCTTTGCTAGCTCCCCTTGCCTTTTTAAAAGGTCAGCGGGGCGGTTGGGAGTGGGTTACCTACTGACGTGGTCATCCTGACCTTAATCATATTTAGTCATCACGTCAGTCAATCAGGCGGTCAACTCTCCCTTGGCCACTATTCACATTTTTCGATCAATTGGTGTTAACTGGATTAAATTCTCCCCCACGTTTTTCCGGTCAACAGGCATTGACTGGATTAACTTTCTTATTATCTTTTTCGGTCAACAATCACACAATTTCGGTCGACTTAACTACCCCGATTTGCCTTCTATTCTTATAATTGCTATTATTTTTAGTCAACTGACGTTGATCGGATAAGTATCCTTTACATTTTCTGGTCAACTGGCGTTGACTAGATAAACTCTCTTTCATGTTTCCGGTCAACTTGCATTGACCGGTTACATTTTCCTCACATCTTCCGGTTAACAGGCGTTGATCGGATTATATTTTCCTTCTCCTTTTTGCCATTCTCATGACACAAAAGAATTCGGTCCTTATATTTCCGATGACAGGAGGTCCCAAAGATTTGGTACATTATAGCCGAAAACTCGTTTCGTTTGGGGACCAAGTGTCAGTAGGCCTTACTGACAAAATGAATGATCGATCGTAGTATGGATTGTATTTGGTCCTACACAATCAAAAGATATCTCCTCCTATTCAAAATCCCAAAGCAGGTCATCTACATACAATCCCTATAGACAGGGCCAATGGCTACATGCTGTACCAAATCAGACAATGAGCTTTCACTATAATATATGAAAGTATGCTAAGAAATATTATCCGCTATAAAATACGGTCAGGATAATCCTTGAGTTTTCACTGTAATATCTATGGAATACCAAAATATACTATCTGTTGAATGATCCCTGGTCCAGGTTCTTAGTTTCTTATTTCTTTAGGAAATTTTTTTCTTAAATAAAAAATTTTTCGTTCCCACTCTATTGAAAAACGATTCATAAGTCTATCAATTTTTTATTTCAGAGAATGGTTTATAAATCCATCACTTAATTATAGAATTTTTTCCATCATTAATTTTTTTTCATAAGCATATTTTGATACAGATTTCCATATTCCTAATGAGTTTTAATCCTCACGTGTTTATAATTTCATATATAAATTATTTGGAGTTTCAAAGAGTTATGAAATTCGTTCCGTACTGAGTTATAAATAACTTTAGAGTGTCCAGACATTAAATCCCTTCTGAAATGCATACAACATAATTTTCGAAGTTAAATCATGTATAAATTATAATTAATTCGGGTAAAGCCCAAAGAGGGTGCGGGTTAGGATTTCGGTGAGTATAAAACCATACAAAACTATCAATTCAAATGCCCAATTAATAAATTAACATGTTTAAGGTACGGAGAACAATATTCTAAAGTCAATTTATGCATAAATTCTAATTTAATTGGTGAAAACATCCAGGGCGTGGGATTAGGGTTTCGAGTCCAAAAATTGATCAAAACTACGAAATTAGGCGTGAAATTTACATATGTGTATACTCAAGTTATGGATTTCCATTATCTAAGGCTAAATTATGCATAAAATCTAAAATAACATGTGAAATTGGTCCCGGTGTGGTTTAGGATTTTTGGGTGAGAAAATTCGCACAAATCTCACAAATCGGACACGAAATCGAAATATTTTCATACTTAGGTCATAGTAATACAAAATATATTCTTATTCGGGTATCAGAACGAGAATACTTGAAAAAAAATGGAATAAAAGTGTAAGAAAATAATAGAGGATGGTATGGGTGCATTTGCCTCGACCCGATCTATTATTTCTCTAACTGGCTCCAAGTCGAATTCGATCTCGAGTGCTTGATTTCCTCCTCTCTCTCTTCTCCATCACACACACTCTCTCTTCTTTCTCATGAAAGCCGAGAAAAATGGCTGAGAACCCTCACGGCCCCAATATATATTGTTGCCGACGCTCAATCGCGCCCAAAAATGTTTTTAGCGCCCGGTGGGCTCCCCCCACGGATACTTTCCACAGTCCCAAAACTTAATTTTTCCATATGAATTAAGCCCAATTTTAATTTATTAACTCAATTATCTGCCATTACGATATTCAAAATCCGGTACCTTATAGATTGCCTCAATACCACAGGGCATTTGCTAGAGTCTCCCTTAATATCTTTTCCACTAGCTCCTCCATCCGAGAGGAAACTGTAGCCCTCTTCGTGTTTAGGTCGGTCCTCAACTCTGAGTGATTCGGTGAGCTACATGAGGCTGATCAATTGTTACTGCTGGTTAACTGAATGTTGCGTGAGGCTCCCTCTTGGGCCGACGGTCTTTGCCCATCGCAGAAGTAATGAGGATTTTGCCCCTTTGATCTCTTGTCCGGTGCCCTACAACCAAGCTGGCCCTCCAAAGACGATTGGGCCTAATCACTCAAAGCTGCTCTAGTTCTAAGGTTGTCCAGGTATCATGCTTTCCTAGTCGGGTGCTTCTTCCTCTCACTTTTTTGTTTTGATGTTGAAGTGTAGGTGGTGGAGGGAAGAGACCCCAACCTGTGTTGGCCTTGGAGCACGCAAAGGGTCAAGAGCATTTGAAATATGTTATCCACCCGGTTGGCGAGTGCCTACATGAAAGGTGATGGTCGTTCCTCTACATGGCTACCCATGAAGGGGTCATCACTATAGGGGGCGACATCTTTGGCCGGAGCACAGGTATGGGCTTTGGTATTCACCATGTTTGTTTTGGTATGGATGGTGGTTAGGCTTTTCATTCGCTTTTTCACAGATAATGCCAATAATTCATCCTGAATCCAATTGCTGACAGATTGGGGTGCCACATGGTCTTCCATGATTAGTCGAACAAGAGCAGGTCCGATCTCCGTTCTCTATAGATTGGATCCTATATATCACAATTCAAAAACAAGAGGTCAAATGATTAGTGGGATTCGCTCTCAAATTTATCATCCAATATTCAAGTCAGTAATCTTTCTCAAAAAGATAGAAAGATGGAAGGATGAGGGATATATGTGATGATATAAGAGTATGGGTTATAAGTCTGATTCGAAGGTCGCGCCCGGTGTGGAGCAGCTTTGACACGGTGTTGCACTCAACAGGGAGTGGTTTTTGAGATTCAAGAAGCAAGAATTGTGAAGGAATTCTTGGGAAGTTCTTTGGGCGAAGAGTTGATTTTTTGTGAGTTTTTGAATGTGTATCCGAGTGTACTTTTTGGAGTCTATCTCAAAGATATTTATAACCTTTGAACCAGTTCAACCTTATTTGGGCACCAAGGTTGGCCGCTAGCTATTTGTATGGATTTAGTAAGCTGTCATGGGGATCGTGAGTGCTGATTAGGGTAGCCATGATCAGTCGAGAGGAGCCTTTCATTCTTCTAGGAGATATTGGATGCAATGGATATGGGGGTTACCATTTAGAGAGATCCGCTGAGTTGGAGTTGTCATTCTAGGAGAGATCATGATTGGGGGCAAAATTTGGGATGTCTAGCTGGTTAAGGTAAGTAATTTCAGCGCACGGGAAGAGGATTGTGAGCTGTCCTGATTTGGTCGAGGTCAACTTGGGCTGTCGGGGTGGGTAGGGATTCTGTTTGGGTATACGAAAATGTCAACTAATCATCGGGCCTATGGGCTGAATACCCTCTGAATCCATTGTCAGTTCATGGGCCTTCATGTTGGGTCGACCATTTTTGCCGTCTCCATTAGTATGAAATAGATATTGTTATCATAATAAGTTTAGTTATTATTTTTTGATATTTTAAAATAGTTTCTAACTATCTTGTAATCAAAATATCCTTTTTAAAATTTCTATGAATCTAACTTGTCTAAAATCACTTCCATTTACTAGTGTATTAAGTATCCTTATTTATAACCATATTAGATCAGGAGCCCAATAAACCTGAGTCAAACACTGCGATATTACATATCCAGTACTAAACAAGCATAGGACCAGACAATACAGCTAACATTGGGACTCTTTGATTGATGAACTCCCTTATAAGTCGATGCTCTCTCCTCTAATTGTGAATATTATATCTATTTGAAGGAGTAGTCGCCACCATAGATCCCAGGGCCTGTGTGTTGATTGCCTAATTAACACGGAGCACCATATACTTTAGTTCACTATGAAACATCGTCATCTCCTAAGTGTTGACTCCCCAAGGTGCACCGTTAAGGCTGACCAGCATTCCCACTATTGCTCATGTGACGAACCAGGTTCTTTTTCTTAAATAACCCTCCGTCAATAAAACATCATTAATGCCTAATACGAAACTTCAAAGTTTCCTTTTATAACTGGACGATAGACCGATAGTCAACCTATTTAGTTAGCCTTTCGACAAGCATATATTTATCAAGGGACCTGTACCTAGCCTACAACACATTACACAGGATCTCAAATTTGCCATATCATTTATGGCTTTAATACAGTATTCTGGTTTTACTGTATTAGATCTAGAGAGATGCCATCTAATAACCTTAAAGTTGAAATATCAAAAGAAAACGCGGAAGCATACTATGATACCATGAACTGCGGAAGCATAATAAACCATAAAATAACAACCACGATCCATACCCAACCTTGAGTGGCTTTTCATCTTCGATCAAGCTCTATGCCCAAATCCTTACTGCACTTGATGTCTGTCTAGTTACCAAGCAAGCCTTTCCTTGTTCTATCTATCCAGCAACAGCTAAGGGCTTTCATCTGAGAGGAAAAACAACAGATAGCAAGAGTGAGCTTATCGCTCAGCAAGTATAATCATACTTCACTATCAAACTGTGAACATGACAAGGGCATCATGCATTTGAGACATGTGAGGGGAGAAACATTTAGAAGTATTGATTTGTCATTTATCATGTTTTGGAATCTTTAGTTTCCTTTTGAGCATGCTTTATCAATTTTCGTTAATCTTTGCGGACCAGGGCTAGTAGGTCGTACTAGCAAACGATGCGAGAGAACGAGGAAAGGATCATGATACTCCTCATGATCTAAGGTCGTAAACGTGAGGGATTATCTTTAACGACCCTCCGGGGGGTCGTGCACATCGTGCCATATGCACATCACATCGTGCCGTAAATCGCCCCATTTCCCCGGGGTGCCAGGGCAGTCCTCGTTCTTCCACAATAGTATCCTAAGGCGTGACACGGACACCACCCACTTACACACAAGCGACCAGAATACGTGGCCCAAGTATTCTTCGGGTTCATACCATGATGGACGTGTCAAACCAGAGAATATTACCCGTCTAAGAGTCCATGGTCCTAGTTTCATGATTTTATGTTCCGTAACTCCTTTGAAGGAAAGTCCACCATATCTCATACATCATATCTCCCACCACACGGGAGGTATCTCATATATCATATCTCCCGCCACACGGGAGGTTTCATCAATCACATAGCCATTGTGGACTTCCTTCCGTTTCATTTTCCCATTCGTTCTCATCTTCACTTGGAGACTTTAGCATTTTTCGGAATTCAACTTTTAAGCATGATTAACAGTATTCAAGAGGAATTGGCATTCTTTACCGTTGATGAGCCAATCACATTGGGGTCCTCCGGAGCCCGTTTCTGAATCTTACGATTTCAAATGCTCATTAGTCATAGCTTTTATAACAGGGGGATGCATATTTTCCATTTATTTCATGTGAACCGGAATAATATTTCGTTTTAAGGGATCCGGTCATTGTGAACAGATAGAATTTCATGAGATCGATCGTCCGGCTTATTATGTACGCATGGTCGGGATGTGGTGATTCATTTCTTAGACTTTCATCATTAATCATGGGCTAGACTTTCATCATTAATCATGGGCTATATAATTTTCATAGTTTGGATGGGTATTGGAACGATAATACATAATTAAGAATCATAGTACAACAAATAGTGAGTATGAAAACACTTGCCTCGATGTGCTCCATATTTTCTCCAACTAGCTTGAGCTTGGAATCGGACCCGGAAACCTTCATTTTCCTTCCTTCTTCTTTGCGTGGCTCTTCCTCTCTCTTTCTTTCTCTCTCTCTTTCTCTCTCTCCTCTCCCTCCTTCCTCTCCCCTGCCTGCTCGCGCATTAGGCTGGCCGTGTATTTATAGCCGTCGGGCTGCTCGAGCGCCTGGCGAGCAAGCAACGAGCGGCAAAATCTTCTGGAGGGTTCGGGAAGATCCGCTCAGGCGGCTGTGAGCGGGATCATTCCAGAAGGTTCTGGAATATCCGCTCGAGCGGGCTTTGAGCGTGCAACGAGCAGCGGGGCTTCTGGTTTATCGGCTCGAGCGGGCCTCGAGCATCTGGCGAGCGGTGAGGGTACTCGAGCGTGTAGTGAGCGGGGAAGCTTTGGGTGGTGTTTTTAACATTAAAAAGTTCCAAGATACATGTATTTAATCATTCATTATTCTAGTATTATGTAAAGAAATATACCTAGCCTCATGTTAATTCTATTTTTGATTTGGGAACCTCACAGCTCAAATATAGAATTTCCACCTAGTCTAGGTCCTATCTAGCATGGCAATTCCAAACCAAGAATTTTCAAATACCCTAAATCTTCAATCACTTAGCAAATCCTAATATTTTTTGAATACTTCCATTTTCTGAATTCTCAAGCATTATAGCAGAACCTTATCACACTAATATTATGACTGTGGCAACCGGACACATTAGACCTAATCAAAACCACTCATGTGGAAAGTCTCAATCGAAAAATCATTATAAATAACATAAAATAAAACATATATAAAATCTAAATCCTCAAACCATAAGATAAAAATATAATATCCAATATATCAAAAACTCTTAAGGACACGGTCCCAAAAATAAGTATTTCTACAATGATAAAAATATAAATTCTCACCACTCTCAAAACATGGACCGCTAGACTTCAAGATCCTCTACTTGCATGCTTGCCAATGTTGAACTTGATCACCGACTGGTGTTCTAATCCAACGTTACTCTAGAACTAATAAAACGTTAGAATGAATCAAAAGATTAACAAGTAATACATAATTAACAACATCATAATTAATAACAAATCTTGAATAACAACATAAATATAACATGGACAACATCAAGAATTTAGCAATCTACCATGGCCTTTCAAGACTCTACACTATGTGGCTACCACGAGTCAAAACACTTTTAAGTATCATTATCAAAGATTACCACCAAACTCGACTACCGAGGAGACAATAGGATTCTATAGAATCAAAAAATCAATAAAAATAGGTTTCATTGAATTTGTTTCAATAGATATTACTACTTTATAAGATATCATAATAATCTCATAAATTGAAAAACCAACAATTGTGTGCATTTGACTCCACTAGTCCGAAAAGCACTATGAGGTGACCGATGCTAACAAGTTGACATGCAACTTAGATGGGTCTCTCGAGAATTTGACACCACCCATGAACAAATATCATGTACGTGAATAGTCCTCAACACCCTCCTACAGTATAGGAAAATACTCTGACTCATTCCTCACAAGTCCCCATGGATGTAGGAGTCTTACTATGACATGTGAGCAATTCTCAACACCCGCCCTGGGTATAGGAAATCATCCAACCTTCACCACTTGGCCTACACTGGTTATAGGAGTCTCTAGCAGGATTTTCAATGCCCATCCTGTTGATAGCTAGATCCATGTAATTCTCACATGGTTCTTATGGATTTCACATTTCACACTATATTTGATTGTTTTAGATCAATTAATTGGGAACTCTAGTATAGAAACCTTTTATATTTCTATTGTAATGCTTACTCTTCATTGATTGGTAGATCTATTGACTAATTTACTCGACATGTGACCGGCATGTAGTGCCACATTTAAACACTACTGATTGGCTCGAGATAGATTGGTAGGTTTATGAGCATGATCACATATTCTTGAGTACAAATCTTGGTGGATATATTCTAAGTAGGCTGAATGCATTAGATACTAAATCTAATGGCTAAGAGATGTCATTTGTTTACTTAAGTGCCAATGTTTAACTGTGTGCGAGACCGCATTGGAAAGTTAGATATGTTTTGGGATATATTTAAGAGCTTTGGAAAATCTATGTATTAGAGGCCTAGTACGATGTATTTCACCTATTATATTATCTTAAGGGCTTCAACCATGGCAAAGAGCACTATGTAGACCCCACAGTAGAGTACAAGCTTTGACTTGAAAGAGGCATGTGATGTTACACTCAAATGCCAAAGCATCAGAGTGTTGGTATGGTTCTGATCATAAATATAGGATCTAGGTTGATGATTCCAATAGCATGCCTAATATTTAGAACAATAGTGGGCCCAGTGGAGTATCACGTGTTAAGTACTTAGAGTACTCACAAAGTCTTCTCTTGTTCTTTCTGATATTAACTTTCTTATTTTGTTCTTTGGATATGTGAATAATCGTTATTCATAGACGGATAAAGGAGATCGTATAAAAATATTATGGCACTAAGGAGTATAAAACCTGTGGAGTTATAGTACAATCTATTATCATCTGATATCTACACCATATCCCATAGTATCCAGGTCTAGTTTCTTGGTGGGATGCTTATAATCTTATGAATGACGCATAATGAGAAACTGAAGGGGTCTTAACAAGGGATATAGGTTGACCTATTATCGGCAATTCTTATACCCATGTGGGCATTGGAGGGACC
This sequence comes from Nepenthes mirabilis, assembly GCA_025585075.1. Taxonomy (NCBI): domain Eukaryota; kingdom Viridiplantae; phylum Streptophyta; class Magnoliopsida; order Caryophyllales; family Nepenthaceae; genus Nepenthes; species Nepenthes mirabilis. The sequence continues at coordinate 10,624 of JAODPA010076244.1, forward strand.
AAGCATGGTGATTTTCATACCCCGTGTGAGCATCGGAGAAATCAAGCATAGAGTGTCCTATACGTAGGGTTAGCGTTAGGGATTCATGCATAGTATTCCTATAACTAGATACTGTAGATGCATTCAGCAATTCAAATCTTTGGGTATTACGGTGAACTCACAATCACCATATCTCAACCTAAGTGTCGTCTTTGCTATATTTGTCTCCACAATCCTTAGTTGATGATAACAAAATCACAAATTAGTCTTAAAAAACATGTGGGGGCCTGGACTAGGGGCCCACCATTCGACTTAAAACATTCACGTGGAAACCTCAATTATAAATAACCATTATAAAATCCATAACAAATGAAAAATCTGTGATGGACCGGCCATATTCCACCACATACAGCCGTCGTCAAGCCTAACATTTGCGTCATATACAGCATAAATATTAATTAGGTGGAACATAAAAATTTTTTCTTTTCTTCTATATATACCATTCGTACACAGGATTGTTTGAGATCGAACTCTTTGAGTTGGCCATCATAGTGCTAAGTCTCACACTTGGCCAACACTCAGGTTGGTCAACTGCAAAAAGGACTTGACATGATATGAGATGCTACTAGAAATATCGACTTCATTCATCCATATTAAATTTATGGAAATATGCTAACATCCATAAATTCTTTTGCAATGGAACTGTTTTACAAATCCTTCTCAAATCATCAAAAGTAATACATCATTTCATCACTAATCAGCTCCGGCCAACTGTGTCGTCATACGACTCTACTCAATTTCGTCCTCCATAGGCTTTTCCTCAACTAAAAAATTGTAAGAGTGAGCTACAAGACCCAGCAAGGTACCCACATGCAGAAAACATTATGTAATGGCCCAAATTCTAGAATATAGGAAATTCCAATTATCAAGTCCTTATAATCCGGTCAACGCCAGTTGACTGAAAAATATAATAAGAAAAGTAAATTGGTTTTAAGATAAAAATCAAGTTCGGCCCTTGCATGAGGAAAAGAAGTTCGGATTTCCTTGATGAAAATCAAAACCAGCCATGAACATGTTTTAAAATCGGGTTTTGTTCCATTAAGGGACAGAGTACATTATAAGGCCGAAGTGGTCTTAAAGGACTGAGTGACTTTGTGTATCAGAAGCCAGAGTAGATTATGGGAAAGCCGGAGTTGATAATCCGGTCAATGGTGTTGACCAGAAGTCATGTAGAGGTAATTAATATCTGGGAAGACTGGTTAGCCAATCAATCTTGGCCTGATTGATAATCAGGCCAGCTCATACAATTCAGTCTCAGTCACAGTATCCTGTGTAAGAAAGAAAAGTAAAATTTTTATGTCCATTAATATTAATTATCTTTTTAAGACTTGACGGCGGCTTTATGCGTAGAATTAAGTCCGGTCCGTCACAGTTGGTATCAGAGAGAAAAGCTGAAATGCTTTAGGTCAATCTAAACCAACACAGAAGCATGCCAAGATTGGTTAGCCAGATATCATGCCAAGATTAGTTAGCCAGAAGCATGCTTTAGGTCAATTTCGATGCAATCTTGGGAATGGATTGGTTAGCCAGATATCATGCCAATATTGATTGTTTTCGAAAAAGGGTAGAATTCGCCATCCCTGGAAACAAGACTTTCTATATTCAAGGAGTCCGGCGTAAAGAAGCATCTTGCTTCATTTCGGCCCTTGATACCAGGCACTTGATTGGTGATGGGTGTCAAGCTTATCTAGCCTTCGCTAGTGTGACTACTGAAGGATAAGAATCTCTGGCCAAAGAGATTCCTATGGTGCGGGAATTTGAAGACATATTCTCTGATGAATTACCTAGACTGCCACCCCAACGAGAGTTGAAATTTAGAGTAGAATTAATGCCAAGATCAGCACCAATATCCAAAGCACCATATCGGATGGTACCGGCTGAGCTTAAAGAACTGAAACAGTAACTGCAGGAATTATTAGATAAATGTTTCATTCAGCTGAGTGTGTCACCATGGGGAGCACCGGTTCTTTTTGTAAGAAAGAAGGACAGGACAATGAGATTATGCGTGGATTATCGTGAACTGAACAAAATTACCACCAAAAATAAATATCCTCTGCTTAGAATTGATGACCTCCTTGACCAATTACAAGGAGCTTGCGTATTTTTAAAAATTGACCTTAGATCCGGTTATCATCAGCTTCGGATCAGAAAGGAGGATAAAGCAAAGATGGCGTTCCGGACTAGATATGGGCACTATGAATTTGTAGTGATGCCTTTTGAGTTGACTAATGCTCCGGCCGTCTTTATGGACTTGATGAACCGAATTTTTCAACCATACCTGGACAAGTTTGTGATCTCTTTATTGACGGCATCCTTGTGTATTCGAAAAGCTATGAGGAACATGAGGAGCATTTACGGACTACACTCCGGATCCTTAGGGAGCATCGGTTGTTCACCAAATTAAAAAAGTGTGAATTTTGGTTAGAAGAAGTGAAATTCCTTAGACATGTCATCTCCAAAGAAGGGATTTCTGTCGATCCTAAGAAAGTGAAAGCAGTGGTAAAGTGGAACCGGCAAACCTCTGTGACCGAAGTACGGAGCTTCTTAGGCTTGGTTGGATATCATGGACGGTTTGTGAAAAACTTCTCCCAAATCGCTCTGCCACTCACGCAGTTAACAAAGAAGGATGCCAAGTTTGAGTGGACCAATGATTGTGAAGGAAGTTTTCAGGCACTTAAAGACCGGTTAACTTCTACTCCGGTCCTGACCATTTCAAATTGATCAGGAGGACTGATTGTTTATTGTGATGCCTCAAAAATTGGGTTGGGCTGTGTTTAAATGCAACACGGAAGGGTAATTGCCTATGGGTCGCGACAGTTAAAGGATCATGAAAGAAATTACCCAACTCACGATCTAGAATTAGCCGCAGTAGTATTTGCATTGAAAATTTGGAGGCATTACCTGTATGGTGAGAGATTCTTGGTCTACTTCGATCATAAGAGTCTAAAGTATTTATTCTCCCAGAAGGAACTGAACATGAGGTAGAGAAGGTGGATTGAATTCCTGAAGGACTATGTCTGTGAAATTTGGTACGAACCAGGAAAGGCCAATGTAGTCACCAATGCACTAAGTCGGCAACCTGGCATTTTGGCAATAATGCAAGTCAAGCAAATGGAGATGCTGGACTGTCACATGTACTATGATGTCCAGCGTTATGCGCAAGGAAAGTGGATGATTTTGGCGTACCTTCAAGTCCAGCCAGAGGTGATTAATAAGGTAAAGGGTTGTCAGGCGAATGCTTCTTTCCTTGTAAAGATTATGAGTGAGCTGGACAAAGAATCCCGAAGTGATTTTCATATTAAACCGGATGGAGCATTAAGGTTTAGGGATCGGTTATGTGTGCCAGACAATAAAGAATTAAAGGAAAAAATTTTTAAGGAAGCCCATCGATCCCATTATAAGATTCACCCAGGAGCCAATAAGATGTACCAGGATTTAAAGAAAATATTCTGGTGGAGGAATATAAAGAGGGACATTGCAGCCTATGTGAAAAAAATATATTGTATGCCAACAAGTAAAGGCTGAAAGAAAGCAGTCATCTGGGTTATTGCAACCGATGCCGTTTTCAGGTTGGAAATAGGAAGATATTGCCATGGACTTTGTGACCGGACTGCCAAGGATGCCAAGGAAACATGATGCTATTTGGGTTATAGTTGACCGGCTAACAAAGTCAGCCCATTTTTTGGCAATTCGGACGACATACTCCCGTGATAAATTAGCCCAACTGTATGTAAATGAGGTTGTCAGGCTTCACGGTGTTCCTGCCTCTATTGTATCAGATAGAGACCCTCACTTTGTTTCACGGTTCTGGAAAAGTCTACATAAAGAATTGGGTACCGAATTAAAATTTAATACCGCTTTTCATCCGCAAACTGACGGCCAGTCAGAGCGGACTATCCAGATCCTCGGGGATATGTTAAGGGCCTCGGTCTTAGAGATGAAAGGAACTTGGGATAATTTCTTACCCTGCTAGTATAGTTACCATGCTAGTATAGGCATGGCCCCTTTTGAGGCCTTGTATGGAAAAAAATGTAGATCACGGATTCACTTGGAGGAGCACAGAGATAAAAAGATTTTAGGTCCAGATATTATTAAAGAAAGAGCAGAAAAGATAAAGTTAGTACATGAGAATCTCAGAGTAGCCCGGAGCAGACAAAAGAGCTATGCAGACCGGAGAAGATCTGCATTAAAATTTGAAAAAGGCAATTTTGTATTCCTAAAGGTATCGCCATCCAAAGGGAAGTACAGATTCGGGAAGGAAAGTTGAAGCCACGATTTATTAGCCCTTTTGAAATTCTAGAAAGGATTGGAGAAGTAGCTTACAGACTTGCACTACCTCCGAACTTGACAGAAGTATATGACGTGTTTCATGTATCAATACTTCGGAAGTATGTCCATGATCCTACTCATGTAATTGAGTTTGAAATTTTGACAATTGACAATGACTTGTCATATGTAGAGGAACCAGTGAAAATATTGGATCGAAGGGAACAGAGACTACGCACCACATCAATCACTCTAATAAAGGTGCTCTGGAAGAGCCACTCACTCAAAGAGGCAATTTGGGAACGAGAGGAAGAGATTCGAAACCAATACCCCTATTTATTTTCTCAAGGTTAGTAACTTTATTTAAAATTTTGAGGATGAAATTTCAATAAGTGGGGGAGATTGTAACGGCCCAGATTCTAGAACATAGAAAATTCCAATTATTAAGTCCTTATAATCCGGTCAACGCTAGTTGACCAAAAAATATAATAAGAAAAGTAAATCGACCTTAAGATAAAAATCAAGTTCGGCCCTTGCATTAGGAAAAGAAGTTCGGATTTCCTTGATGAAAATCGAAACCAGCCATGAACATGTTTTGAAATTGGGTTTTGTTCCATTAAGGGCCGGAGTACGTTATAAGGCCGAAGTGGTCTTAAAGGACTGAGTGACTTTGTGTATCGGAGGCCGGAGTAGATTTTGGAAAAGTCGGAGTTGATAATCCGGTCAATAGGTGTTGACCGGAAGTCGTGTAGAGGTAATTGAATGTGTTTATATGAGAAATCTAAATCCTGTTAAGTTCAGTGAAAAATGAATTAATTAAGAAATCTAAATCCCGTTAAGTTCAGTTAACTAGGAATTAATGAACTCCTTAGAAATATAAAACCATAAATGATCTAATTAATAAGGAAACTTTTAGGAAATGTAAAAGCCATAAATAAGAAACTTTTCCCATTGAATTTCCAATCATTAAATAATGAAGCATTCCTCCTGTATTGCTAATCATTAATAATAGTCATCAGACCTAAGGCCTATAAATAAGAATTAGAGGAGTAAGAAAAATACATGCAATAGAATTTCTAGTAAAGGGAGGCCAAAAGATCAAGACAAAGCAGAAGAAACCCAAGCAAGAGTAAAGATCAAGGCAAAGTAGAAGAAATACAGGCAAGAATACTCACCCCTGTTTTTAAAGTTCATGATTATACATGTTTGCTACGCGAGTATATATGATATTCTTATGAAATTATATATGTATGAGGTTTGTTCTGTTCCGTTGATATTCATGATGTTCGGTTTTGGTTTTGTTCTGCTTAAAGTTTAATTATTTGTCGAACTTTGATAATTGTATATTTAAAGAAAAAGTACTCCGCCTTTTGAAAAGAGCTCCACCCTTTTGAAGAAAAAGTACTCCGCCCGTTTAAGAAAAAGAACTCCGCCCTTTTGAAGAAAAAGTACTTCGCCCGTTTAAGAAAAAGAGCTCCGCCCTTTTTAAGAAAAAGTACCCCGCCCGTTTAAAAAAAAAGAGCTATGCCTTTTTGAAGAAAAAGAACTCCGCCCTTTTGAAGAAAAAGTACTCATCCTGTTTAAGAAAAAGAGCTCCGCCCTTTTTAAGAAAAAGTACTCCACCCGCTTAAGAAAAAGAACTCCGACCTTTTTGAAAAGTACTCCATCCATTTGAGAAAAGAGCTCCGGCTTTTGAAAGAACTCCGACTTTTGAACTCTGGATTTGAAGACCTCCGGTTTTAGAAAAATGGACTCCGGCTTTTAAGAAAACAATTTCGGCTTTAAGATGATTAAAGGAGATGATATAAAGAACGAGGCTAATGTATGTGATTCGGATAGCAAGTGGAACTCTATGACTTCCGACTTTGAACTATGATGGATGGCCATTAAAAGATATGAACTAAGAATTGAGATTCCATTAAATTTACTGTTAAAGATGGATCAAGGATATTGGAGTGACACTCGAGGATTGCCTCCTGGGACACGGGAGGGAACTTTTGGTAGCATAAGACTTTTGGACTACGGTCCCGTATGTCGGGTTAAAGGCATTACCTCCCCCCTCGGGGAGCATAATGAGAGGATACGACTTTAGGTTGTGGGGTTACACATAAACCGTCTTCGATGTTGTCTACTCCCGTTCGGTCCCTAACGATGATAAGAATTTCTAATGGTTTTTATGCGTTTTCAGAAGACAAGATAATAAGAAAAATAATAAGAAAATTCCAAACTAAAGAAGAAACGATATGATGATTTTCGTATGCTAAGATATGTTATGAAACTTTATTTTGATCCGCTTTTATATATGTTTATGTTTTCTGCATGTGAGTATCTTGTTGGGCTTTGTGGCTCACTCTTGTTATTTTCAGATGACGAAAGGCTCATGGAGGACGAAGTTGAGTAGAACCTTATGGTGTAGCCAAATAGTTCGGCTAGCCATAACTGATTAAATGAAGAGCTTAGTTTTATTTCCTTTTGATGTTTTGAGAAGACTTGTAAAATGTTTCCGCTGTTTATGACTCTATGGATGTTGTTAGTATGTTTCCGTGATTTCTTTTTGGTTAATGTTATTGAAAGATTTAGTAAGCATCTCAGAATTTCAAGTTCGGCTAACCTTAATGTTGGCCGGCCTGGTGTGAAATTAAAATCGGAAGGCCAGCTCATGCAGTTTGGCCTTAGTCACAGTATCCTGTGTAAAAAAGAAAAGTAAAATTTTTATGTCCATTAATATTAATTATCTTTTTAAAACTTGATGGCGGCTTTATGCGTGGAATTAAGTCCGGTCCGTTACAGTTGGTATTAGAGAGAAAAGCTGAGATGCTTTAGGTCAATTTAAACCAACACAAAAACTTAGGACAGGATTAGTTACAGAAAAGGGTGGGGGTTGGTTTTACTTATGCTTTGGACGGAATAAATTGTGATAGCCACCCTTGACTAGTTGACTGACGAAAATGTTCTTTTAGAAATCAACTGAAGTCATGTCTAACAGAGGAAGGCGAATTGGATGGACTAACAACACTCCGGATAAGGAGGCAAGATACTTGAACCTGCTAGACCAGATGGCTGAAATCATAGAAGCTTTGGCTCCATCAACTCCACCAACTGCAGTAACCACCCCAATTCCTGTTCATCAAGAGAGGTCGGTCTATGATCGTTTTACCAACGAGCGAGTTCCTGAATTCTCAGGGAAACTCGACCCGTTGAAGGCAGACACTTGGATCCGACGACTGAAGAAAGTGTTTGAGGTAATTAAGTGTCCTGCTGGACACATGGTTCTTTATGCCACCCATAAGCTGACGAGTGAGGTCCACCACTGGTGAAAAATGTAGAAGAGAGTTTTCAACATACCAGATCGGGATATTAGTTGGAAAATGTTTGAAGTAGCGTTTTTGGAGAAATATTTTCTTGCTAATCTTCGTGGAAAGAAGGAGGATGAATTCCTTCGCCTAAGGCAGGGTACTCGCTCTGTGGCGGAGTACGATACAAAGTTTACAGAGTTATCTCGCTATACTCCTTATATGGTGGAAGACCAGGGGAGGAAGGCTAGAAGGTTCTTTCAGGGATTAAGGGATGATATTAGGAGGCACCTTTCAACTCTGACATTGGCCACGTACGGAGAGGTGTTCGAGAAGGCTGTTATCTATGAGAAGGAGTTGGAGAAAGGAGCATTTCTCAGGCAAAAGATTTTTAGTCAGACTTCAAGGGCCAGTGCTAGTGGAGGCCCTTCTAAGAAAGAAAGACCATCGAGGTCCAGTGGGGAGCAGAACTGATCCGTATAGATTTCCCGAACTTCGGCTAATAATGCATGTGATCATTGCAGGAGATCACATGAAGGGAAGCCTTGCTATAAGAAGCTGGGAGCTTGTTATAATTATGGCTAGACTGGACACATGATTAGAGATTGCCCACTCGCCAAACAAGCCCCAGGATTTAAGTCTCCTATTTCAGCTAAGGTGTTTGCTGTTTCTACAAAGGAGGCCGAAACGTCTACGGAGGTTGTGGAAGGTACACTTTCTATCTGTGGCACTTGTAGTTATGTGCTCTTTGACTCAGGATCTACTCACTTATTTGTCTCCTATGAATTTTTGAATTATCTTATGACCCTTCCTCAAGTTCTTGGCTGCCCATTGATGGTCGCCTCACCCACAGGGTCACCCGTAATTTTAAATGTAGTATATTCAGAGTGTTCGATAGAATTAAATGAATACATGATGCCTGTTAATCTGGTTTTGTTGGAAATGAAGGACTTCGATGCAATCTTAGGAATGGATTGGTTAGCCAGATATCATGCCAATATTGATTGTTTCAGAAAAAGGGTAGAATTCGCCATCCCTGGAAACAAGACTTTCTATATTCAAGGAGTCTGGCGTAAAGAAGCATCTTGCTTCATTTCGGCCCATCATGCCAGGCACTTGATTGGTGATGGGTGTCAAGCTTATCTAGCCTTCGCTAGTGTGACTACTGAAGGATAAGAATCTCTGGCCAAAGAGATTCTTGTGGTGCGGGAATTCGAAGACATATTTTTTGATGAATTACCTAGACTGCCACCCCAACGAGAGTTGGAATTTAGAGTAGAATTAATGCCAGGATCAGCACCAATATCCAAAGCACCATATCGGATGGTACCGGCTGAGCTTAAAGAACTGAAACAGTAACTGCAGGAATTATTAGATAAAGGTTTCATTCGGCTGAGTGTGTCACCATGGGGAGCACCGGTTCTTTTTGTAAGAAAGAAGGACAAGACAATGAGATTATGTATGAATTATCGTGAACTGAACAAAATTACCACCAAAAATAAATATCCTCTACTCAGAATTGATGACCTCCTTGGCCAATTACAAGGAGCTTGCATATTTTTAAAAATCGACCTTAGATCCGGATATCATTAGTTTCGGATCAGAAAGGAGGATATAGCAAAGATGGCGTTCTGGACTAGATATGGGCACTATGAATTTGTAGTGATGCCTTTTGAGTTGACTAATACTCTGGCCGTCTTTATGGACTTGATGAATCAAAATTTTCAACCATACTTGGACAAGTTTGTGATCTTCTTTATTGACGACATCCTTGTGTATTCGAAAAGCTATGAGGAACATGAGGAGCATTTATGAACTACACTCCGGATCCTTAGGGAGCATTGGTTGTTCACCAAATTGAAAAAGTACGAATTTTGGTTAGAAGAAGTGGAATTCCTTGGACATGTCATCTCCAAAGAAGGGATTTTCTTCGATCCTAAGAAAGTGAAAGTAGTGGTAAAGTGGAACTGGCCAACCTCTGTGACCAAAGTACGGAGCTTCTTAGGCTTGGTTGGATATTATAGATGGTTTGTGAAAAACTTCTCCCAAATCGCTCTGCCACTCACGTAGTTAACAAAGAAGGATGCCAAGTTTGAGTGGACCAATGATTGTGAAGGAAGATTTTAGGTACTTAAAGACCGGTTAACTTCTACTCCGATCCTAACCATTCCAAATTGATTAGGAGGACTGATTATTTATTGTGATGCCTCAAAAATTGGGTTGGGCTGTGTTTAAATGCAACACGGAAGGGTAATTGCCTATGGGTCGCGACAGTTAAAGGATCATGAAAGAAATTACCCAACTCACGATCTAGAATTAGACGCAGTAGCGTTTGCATTGAAAATCTGGAGGAATTACCTGTATGGTGTGAGATTCTTGGTCTACTCTGATCATAAGAGTCTAAAGTATTTATTCTCCCATAAGGAAATGAACATGAGGTAGAGAAGGTGGATTGAATACCTGAAGGACTATGACTGTAAAATCCGGTATGAACCAGGAAAGGCCAATGTAGTCGCCAATGCACTAAGTTGGCAACCTGGCATTTTGGCTAGAATGCAAGTCAAGCAAATGGAGATGTTGGACTGTCACATGTACTATGATGTCCAGCGTTATGCGCAAGGAAAGTGGACGATTTTGGCGTACCTTCAAGTCCAGCCAGAGGTGATTAATGAGGTAAAGGGATGTCAGGCGAATGATTTTTTCCTTGTAAAGATCCTGAGTGAGCTGGACAAAGAATCCCAAAGTGATTTTCATATTAAGCCGGATGGAGCATTAAGGTTTAGGGATTGGTTATGTGTGCCGGAAAACACAGAAATAAAAGAAAAAATTTTTAAGGAAGCCCATCGATCCTGTTATATGATTCACCCAGGAGCCAATAAGATGTACTAGGATTTGAAGAAAATATTCTGGTGGAGGAATATGAAGAGGGACATTGCAGCCTATGTGGAAAAATGCCTTGTATGCCAACAAGTAAATGCCGAAAGAAAGCAGTCATCTGGGTTATTGCAACCGATGCCGTTTTCAGGCTGGAAATAGGAAGATATTACCATGGACTTTGTGACCAAACTGCCAAGGATGCCTTGGAAACATGATGCTATTTGGGTTATAATTGACCGGCTAACAAAGTCAGCCCATTTTTTGGCAATTCGGACGACATACTCCCGTGATAAATTAGCCCAACTGTATGTAAACGAGGTTGTCAGGCTTCACGGTGTTCCTGCCTCTATTGTATCAGATAGAGACCCTCACTTTGTTTCACGGTTCTGGAAAAGTCTACATTAAGAATTGGGTACCGAATTAAAATTTAGTACTGCTTTTCATCCGCAAACTAATGGCCAGTCAGAGGGGACTATTCAGATCCTCGAGGATATGTTAAGGGCCTCGGTCTTAGAGATGAAAGGGACTTGGGAAAATTTCCTATCCTTAGTGAAATTTGCTTATAATAATAGTTACCAGGCCAGTATAGACATGGCCCCTTTTGAGTCATTGTATGGAAGAAAATGTAGATCACTGATTCACTTAGAGGAGCACAGAGATAAAAAGATTTTGGGTTCAGATATTATTAAAGAAAGGATAGAAAAGATAAAGTTAGTACATGAGAATCTCATAGTAGCTCGAAGCAGACAAAAGAGCTATGCAGACCGGAGAAGATCTGCATTAAAATTTGAAAAAGGCAATTTTATATTCCTAAAGGTATCGCCATCCAAGGGGAAGTACAGATTTGGGAAGGAAAGCTGAAGTCATGATTTATTGGCCCTTTTGAAATTCTAGAAAGGATCGGAGAAGTAGCTTACAGACTTGCACTACCTCCGAACTTGACAGAAGTACATGGCGTATTTTATATATCAATACTTCAAAAGTATGTCCATGATCCTACTCATGTAATTGAGTTTGAACCTTTGACAATTGACAAGGACTTGTCATATGTAGAGGAACCAATGAAAATATTGGATCGAAGGGAACAGAGACTACGCACCACATCAATTACTCTAATAAAGGTGCTCTGGAAGAACCACTCATCCGAATAGGCAACTTGGGAATGAGAGGAAGAGATTCGGAACCAATACCCCTATTTATTTTCTCAAGGTTAGTAACTTTATTTAAAATTTTGAGGACGAAATTTTTATAAGTGGGGAAGATTGTAACGGCCCAGATTCTAGAACATAGGAAATTCCAATTTCATAAAATAGAAGCAAATCTTGCAAGCATATAATATAATATTAAAAGAAGAAAAATACCAGATGTATGGGCTTTTGAAAAAAAAAATAGTTTTTGGGAAAGTTTAGTAACAAATAAAAAATTGGGTTTAGATATATTTACATTAACATATATTTACCAACAAAATACTTAAGATCACTGTAAATTACTTCCCCCTTTCTCTCTCTTCTACTCTCATTCTCCTCTTATCCTTCTCACTCTTTTCTAAAACTTTCATCATAAATGTACAAAAAATCAATAAAAAGTCCTTAAATGGCAAACTAGCAAATATACATCAATCATGTACAAGTTAAATGTAAAAGTTAATTTCAACCTATGTATAGATGCCTATCAGGCACTAAGAAATTGACACAAGTACACATAAATGTCCTTCATATATACATCAAATATGGCAATACTACTTCAAAATTTCTTGAGAAATGTTAAGAAATCTTATAGGAAGTTAATAATAATAGACTAGCAAAAATGTACTAATTATGTGCAAGTTAGACGCAAAAGCTAATTTCTGTCTACATATATCCATTTATTAGGTACGCATCAAACACTATGACATTGGAACAAATATGCACAAGTGCACTTCATATGCACATTAATCACAATATTATTAATACAAACATGCTCATATGTGGATTTTGCACCCTTCTAGTGTCCTCCCAAACAACTCAATACTTAGTTTTCTCAATTAGACCGATTCTTTCTTAAAATTTTCAATTAACAAATTAATTACTTACATCTCAAATTATATTTGATATCCGAGCATTGCAATTCTCATCTTTTTATAAAATTTTATCCTTAAAATTTATATATATTGATGATGAAATATAGGGGATTTTTTTTTCAAATCTCATCTTCTCATTCCAATATACCTTTATCAACTGAATGAATTTTCCATAGTATTTTGATCAAATAGATGACTTTTGTGTTGAGAAATTGATCACATTGTTTAAGAATTTGTGTTAGTTCTTCAATATGTGACAAGACTTTATTAATTTGTAGGGATTCATGATTTATCAAATGTTTGAAGGGTCATATACGGATTTGCAAAAACTAAGGCTAATCTGTAAGCTGTTTCTCCTATCTTTAGAAAAACCTCAATTGGTTCAATAGATTTCATTTTCAATATTGCTTTTAATCCAAAATTCTAGAGTCTCTTTGATAGAGATATCTTTAGAAACATACAATCTTTGATCTTAAAACTAAACTCGGATCTCTTACGGTCCATATGCCTCTTTTGTTAGCTTTGAATAACTTGGAGTCGATGTCTAATTAATTAGATCTTTTTTGACATTTCTTGAATTACATTCGATCCCTTAAGTCTTCAATATCTAATTTCCTCCAAACTGATTAGGCAACGACACTTTCTTCTATAAAATGTTTCAAAAGGTGTCACAGCGATGCTCGCCTTATAATTATTGTTATGAGCACACTACACTAGTGATAAATAGTCGTCTTGACTTCCATTCATCTTTATAAGAGATGCCCATAACATGTCCTAAAAAATTTGAATTATTCTATTTAATTGTTCGATCATTTGTAAATGACATGCTGTGCTAAACATTAAATTGGTACTCAACTTATAGTGCAAATTTTTCTAAAACTTAGACATAATCCTTAGGTCTTGATCCAAGCAATAGAGGTTGGAAAACCATACCATCTTACTTCTTTGTTAATATATAATCTTGCCAAATACTTTCCCAAAAGCATCATCTTAAAGGCTATAGAATGTGCTTATTTTATTAAAAAATCTGCAATCACCCACACAGTATTATGATTTCTTGGTGTTCTAGAAAAACCAATAACAACATCCATTATTATATACTTTCATTTTACACTATGAACCGGCATAGGTTGCAAAGTATTGGCAACTTCTTATACTTCGCCTTCACTCATTGAAATGTGATAGTTCTCTTCATACACCTTGAGATGTCTTGGTTCATAGATAATAACCTTATCTTGCAGCATCAAAATGTAACCCAAACCTCTATTGGAAGTATCATAATAAATTGTAGAGAATGATTAAATAGGTGCAATCTTTAGATAGTTCTTCAACTATTTAAAACATATTTCACAGTTTTCACCCCACTGATATATCACACTTTTTGTGTCAAGGTCAATGATACCACTATCCTGAATAAATTTTCAACAAACCTCCAATAGTATCCAGTCAAACCAAGAAAAATTCGCGCTTCAATTAAGTTCATCAGTCATCTCTAACATGTTACCACTTTAACTTTCTTTGGGTTTGCTGACATACCTTTGTTTGATATCATGTAGCCTAGGAAAGCCATTTCCTCTATCCAAATTTTAAATTTATTTAACTTTGGCATACTATTATATTTCCTTTAGTGTTTGCAAAGTAATCCTTAAATAAATTTCATACTCATTATAATTCCTCATTGTATCAACATATCGTAGATGAAAACTACTACAATCTAATCTAAATAAGGTTTAAATACCCGATTCATTAAATCCATAAATATTACAAGCGCATCTGTTAGTCCAAATAGCATACCTCGTTCAAAAAGCCATTTTTATCCCATCCTCCTTCTTAATCTTTAATTGGTGATAATCAGACTAAAAGTTAATCATTGAGAAAATCTAAATTTATTATAATTGGTCAAAAAGATCATCAATTGTAGGCAAAGGGCACTTGTTCTTGACAATTATCTTATTTAACTCTGAATAGTGTATACATAGTCTCATAAACCTATCTTTTTTCTTTATAAATAAAATCGATGACCCCATGATGACATACTTAGTCGAATGAAATTTTTTTTCTAGCAGCTTTTACAATTGCTTTTTAACTTTTTTAACTTTGAATGAGTCATACTCTATAGAGCCTTAGAAATCAATGCAAACTTTAGCACTAGTTCCATTGTAATCCAAGAAGAACACTTGGAAATACACCTTCAAATTCCCTCCTAATGAAATTTCCTTAGGCAATACACTATGACTTTCAGTGGTGGTAATACAAGCAATGGCCGAATATGCCTATTTGTGGTATACTGTAACAGGGGAATTGCCCAACTTAGTAGTAAACAGTATTGAAGTAAGTAGAGGGGGGAGATTCACATCTACAAATTCAAAGATCGAGTTCGTTCACCCAAAAAGAAAGAAAAGGTTTTGTGCAAAGATAACTAGAGCTAGATTTATCTTTCTTGGGTTGGTTTGAATCTTGCATTGGTTTGAACTAGGAAAGAAAGCAGCCTTTCTAAACTAGAAGATAGTATCAAAGCAAAGGAAAGAGTCACGGCCAAGGGTAAAGCCAAAAGGTCAAGTAGGCAGGGAAGGAAATTCTTTATTCAAAATATACCAATGTTAGCCATTACCTCACTAGTTGATTGCCTTTCTATGAGTCTTGAACTAGGTATTCCCTCAACCTCACAAAGAATGAAATCAGGATCTATGAGTTCTTTCGCCTTTGCTTCCTTCGAGCTTCAAGACAAATTTTGTCTTTTTGGCTTCTTTCTTCCGAGTCAAATGGAGCTAATGTATAATTACACCCACTTTTCAATAAATGATAAGTATGCAAAGCTAAAGTCCATATTCCAATTCTATATTATTATTTTCTTGAAAATAAAATGATTTATGCCCAAGAATCACAAAATAAACCTTCTTGTAGAAACAATCCATAATGATACAATAACATGCTAACCAATCAATATCTAAATTATATCAAAGTGTGGATGTCCAAGAAAACTAAATCTATCGTCAATTTATACCCATACAGCCAAACTATATATTCATGTATACAATGTTGATTATCAAAGACATGCCCATGCATGTAGACACTATTAACACATAATTCATAATCCTAAGTGGCAAATGCAATTGGCATACAAGCTTAAAAGACACAAATAAATGCGTGGACCCTGAGTCCAATAATCATCCTTAAACTAATTCTTCAAAAATGTTTCCCAAAATCCAAAATCCCTATAAGTAACATTCGAACCTGCTAATCTGTATGATTATCAAAAGAAGTGTGAGACTAATGTTTGACAAATTATTTGTAATTTATATATGTGGGTAATTGTAAATAAAGAATGCAAAGGAACGATAATAATGATAAAATACTAAAATATCAAAAATGTCAAAATGTCAATTAGCACAGATAAAAATTATTTAGGAATATAAGAATTAATAATTGATCATAATCTCACCAATAATGGTTGAATGTTAAAGATTGGATTATAATTGCTTCCACTGGATCAAAAGTAATATGCCATTATTTATGACCCATGAGTCAAGCATCATTTTTCTATCCTAAAGATGTCAAGTTTAATCTTCAATTTGTAAATACCATATTAAAATATATTTGAATATAATTTATCAATTTCTTATAATAGTTCTCATTTAATCAAAATGATGAACCTTATATTGAAAAAAATATATACGACTTTTTTCTAATATTGGGAAAACAAATCATCTTTAGCAAATCAAAAGTAGAGTTTTCACTAAACACTTACTAATAAAAAGATATGTAATGATAATTTCTAAAAAAATCTTTGAACTTCATGGCACCATACTTGATTTAAGGCATATGCCTTCAAAATCTCATGAAATAAAAACAAACCTAATGGATGTTGCCAGAGGGAATGGTGATGCCATACACCAAAAGAAGAAAAACTCATAGAATGACAAAGGAAAACAGAGTTTTTGTACATTTTTGTTAATCTATGAACAGGATCTATAACAAATCTAATAATATGTCTACATATTTTTGACGTAGTTGTTACCAAAAAAATGATACCCAAAAAACAAAAAAAAAAAAAGAAAGCATCATACTTAATGTGCCCCTATTCAATAAAGCCTCTAAGTTGGATTTGTTGTCCATCCTTTTGAAATTTGATCTACATGTTGGAGGAATCAAGAAGTGTGGGCTTCGTGCCTTTGATTTTCTCCTTTGAAGAACTAAATAATCCGACTTGGGAAATGGATGCGGATTGAAAGACTTAGGATTTTGATTAGCAGGTTAAATTTACGAGGCTGTAGCCAGTAATCCAATGTATGCTATGTATTGCTAGATGTAGAAATATGTTTTTGTTCTTTGGGAAGTGATGTGTTCGACAATAATACAATAAAATCTAAATTTATATAGATTGGTTTAATTCGATTGGATTTGTGAAATGTGAGGCCCATAGGGAAAGGATTGAGGGATGCTGCTTCGCCTACGGCGAAGCAGGCATCCCTGCTTTGCCCTTTTGGGCCGTCGGATCAAACCGACGGCCCAGATTTCCCCTTTTTTTTAAGTTTAGAAAAAACAAATCTGGGCCGTCCGTTAACCGACGGCCCAGATTTTAAAATTTTTTTTAAATCTGGGCCGTCGGTTTTAATTCTAATGATCCGACGGCCCAGATTTCGACATAATATGTGCCGTCGGATCTTTGACACGTGGACGGTCCAGATTGATCTTAGAAATAAAAAAAGAAATATCTGGGCCGTCGATTTCGAGACACGTGGACGGCCCAGATATTTCTTTGACATTAGCTAAATTGGCCCCCAAATTTCGAATTCCCTCCTCTCTCTCACTTTCACTCTCGTCTCTCTCGCAACGAACCCTAATCTCCTCACCATCTCTCACTTTCTCAAACGCTCTCAACGAACCCTAATCCTCGCCGTCGCCTCTCGCCGTCGCCGCTATCTGCGAATCTCAGTCATCGGACGGCAGGGACCGGAGAACTGTTGCCGGTACTCAACAGCAACCTTTCTTACCGCCGATTTGTACATTCTTGAGAAAACTGAGAGGTCGAAGAGCAGGTAATGGCATTTTTTCCGTTATTATTTGTAATATTTTTTTGCTTCGCAACATCTGAAAAAAAAAATATTTTCCCGGATCTGGGTGTACAGATGAAACTACATTTGTTTCATTAATAGATTTTTTTTTTCCATTACAAAGTTAAAAAAAAAAAAAATTAC
>JAODPA010076255.1:0-28351 GCA_025585075.1 Nepenthes mirabilis
TCTCTCTTCCTCTTCCTCTTCTTCTCTCCCCCGCGCTTGCCTCCCGCCCGCTCGCTCGCCGCGTATATATAGGCATCGCGGCCGCTCGAGCGCCCATCGAGCGAGCAGCGAGCGGCGGAAGCTTCTGGAGAATTCCAGAGGGCGGCTGGCGAGCGGGAGCATTCCAGGAGGTTCTGGAATTTCCGCTCGAGCCCCCGCTCGAGCGCCAGGCGAGCGGTGGAGCTTTCCAGGGAATTCTGGAAGCTTCGCTCGAGCGGGCTTCGAGCATGCTTCAGGCGGTTGGACTTTTGTCGTTTCGGCTCGAGCGGTGGATTGAGCATGCATCAAGCGGCGTTTGTTTTGAGTGAATTTGAGCATGTGTTGATCGGGAAAGCTTTGGGTGGTGTTTTCAACATCTAAAAATTCCAAGATACATATATTTAATTATCCGATATTCTAAAGATATGCCTTTCCTTATGTTAATTCTATTTTTGATTTGGGAACCTCTCATGACTGTTCGAGGATTTTAGGTCAGTTGGCCGGCCACATGAGTCCAAAAGCGAATTGAGTTGCCACTACGAACCACAAATTCTTCCCAATAAAATTTAGCAAAAGCATATAATTTATCCATTAATTAATAGAACAAAATCATTTTACAAAATTTTTCAAAAGAACGAAAAGAGATTTACATCAATATCACTCACGTACTGCTACTTAATTCTCGATCAGTCATCTGCCTTGCTAGTTCATCAAACTTTTTTTTTGGTAAGTAAGAAATTTGTATTAAAAAAGAAAACATAATAACAAATCAGTATTCTTACATCAAGTGTTTTTCCGACTTGAGGTGAGAATAGAGACGTTGGGGTATACTTCGAGCAATATGAACATGTTATGAAAATAGAGAAACAATACAAAGAGCTTTTTTTGGAAAGTATGTAAAATACATTTTTTTTGGTAAGTAAGTATTTTGGATTAAAGGGAGAAAAAAAAATTACACAAACTATGCTTTATTTCTAAGTATTTTGACTTAGAAATAAAACATAAAATACTAGGGTATACCCCGAGCAGCTGGTACATCATAAAATAACACACAAAAAAGAAGTCCTCCAGGAGGACAATGTTCAACAAAATCGATAAAATATGAAATCTATCTTATGTTACACACGATCAGACAACTGATCAGCTATTCCAAAATCGGCTGAAGCAACTCAGCAACACAGATGCCTAACATACCATCCAATGCAGCACAGACTTGCAGGAAGAGGCAAGCAAATTCACCTCACATGGCCACTCCGGCCGCATCACACACATGGCCACTCTGGCTTTTAGTGTACAAAGGGCACTCCGAAAATGGCCACTCCGGCCTCAGCACACGCAGGCCACCCCGGACTTTTAGAGTACAAAGGCACTCCGGATACATCAAACTCAAGGTCACTCCGGCCTTTTAGCGAAAAAGCACTCCAGAATCATCATTCGCATGGCCACTCCGGAATAATCATACGCATGGCCACTCCGGCCTCATCACACGCAAGCCACTCCGGCCTTTTAGTATACAGAAGGCACTCCGAAAATGCTCTCCTACCGGAAGAACAACTAACCAAATCAGCAGTAAGATTCCACTGCTAGCATCATGGAACATCATGCCATACTTCACAAAACACCACAGTGGATCCAGCACACAGAGAAGGATGAACTCCAACCGAAACAAAACCATCCAATTTCCAGCATAAGCAAATGGATGAATTAACAAAACTTATGGAGGCCTTCCACTAAACCATTCAAATTGCTAAATTGATCTGACGGAAAAGCCGTGTTCCATTTCAACATGACTTTTAGAGAGTCTAATATAATCAACTTTCGATCAGGAGATGAGGAGTCAATGTGAGGCTTAGAGGAATTGGCAGTCACAAACAAGCGGAGGCCTTCAAAATAAGCACTCGAGGGACAATTCAGGAAATCCTCCTCCAATGGAAAGGAGGATCTGAATAAATTTTTTGTAACCGCAGACACATCAGACCAACATTTTTTTTTTTTTTGGTAAGCAGCATCAGACCAACATGAATCAATGAAATCAAACAAAACACCACGTTGATCCTTGGTGATGGAGTTAAAGTGCAACTGAGAAGCATTCTCTCCAAGTAAGCATCGGAGGGCATAATGCATAGGATCCTTGGCGATAACCTCAGCAATCCATTCCTCGGAAGACTGAGAATTAGTATTGTCGGGGTCACTCTCAATGTCCCTATTCTCACCAGCATTACAGGCGGGCCCCTCTAAATGGGACTCATTAGGGCCATTTGAATTAGAAAAGGAAGAATTAGAATCCACAACTACAGCAGGAAAACCACCTAGAGAGCATGTTTGGTTAACATGCTGGAGTTGTGGTCTGCTAACTTGAAAGTCCACAGCAAGCAGATTTAACTTGCATTCAGGTGGGACAGGCAGAGGTAACGACTGAACACTATAAGGGGAATCAAAGGGAGGGGCTCGAACTGTCTCAGGGGCATCAGCAGGAGGGAGAGGACTCACACCCACTGTCCCTTGGGAACTACATTCTAAATCCATTGCCCCCAACTGCATACCCTTGTGAAGACCCATTCCCACTACATCAGAATTACCAGGTTCAGAGTCTAGAACTAGCAACCGGATTCTAGGGCCAGCATCAACAGAATGAGAAACAGGGGCAGGGGCCACCCCCAAATCACCAGCCAAAGACTTCTTAGCCACATAGGAACTAGGGCTCTCAACCACATTAATAACAACATCCACACAGGACGGAGGCTTTGGACGCCATTTAGGAAAAGCCCTCTTCCTGGGAGGCTTACAAGCATAGGGATGGGGCTTCAAGTCCTTACATTCGGCTTCCTTATGGCCATATATCAGACACCTACCACACTTTTTCGGCTTCCAAGAGTATTCTACACCCACCTCTACAATGGAATTGGACGATTGCAGCTTAATTCTAGCAGACGTGGCTGCATCCACAGCAATCTCAACACATATCCGGGCTACGTCCAGCCTCTCTAATTTTGCAGTTCTGGGACAAAGGCGGATTGGCTTTCCAATAGAACTGGCAATCCAACCTAGTCCCAGAGGAGACCAGAGTTCAACTAGCACATTGGAAAGCTTAATCCAAATTGGGAAGGAATTATGCAAATCCTTACTCAACTTCATACCAGGTGTATAACGATATAGACTTAGGGCTTTACCTGCGAGGACCCATGGACCTGCCATCAAACATAGCTCCATCTTTTTTGAAGAAGAAAACCGAAAGAAGAAGAAACCTTCATCGTTGGACGCGACGTGGTCCAGCCCATAGTGGGACCAGAGAAGACGGGCAATGGAGGAAATCACCCGAAAATGGGGAGGAGCGTCGAAGAAATAACCCACTAAGGATGTACCCCAAATTCGTCTACCTTCGTCAACAACCTTAGGGGGAGGAGAAATACAAGCAGCTTCACCATCCACGTTTAGTGGAGGGAAATATTTGAGTGAAGAAGATGAGGGAAATCCACCATTTCGAAGAATATCTGACCAGGAAGAGCGAAACTCGCTCAACACTAACTCAGGGCTGGAAGAACAGAGTCCGTTCTTAGGAGGAGAGGACGAGGTATCAGGAGAGCAGGCATCAGGTTTCAGAAGGAAAACTGATGGCGGCGAAGTCTTCTGGGGGGAACCAGGAGGAGGACCTAGGAGACCGGCCATAGCCGGCTCCGGTGCCACCAGATTCTGGAATCGTCAAAAACGAAGAGTTCAAATTTCAAATTTGAAATTTGAAAGATAGAGAGAAAGGAGATCTTCTCTCTCTTCGGCAATTACGCCAATCCAATATCCACAACACACTAGCAATGTGCAAAGTGGTAGGGGCCAACAAGCGTATCGATCCATATATATCGCAAACCGCATCAGGTAGATCAATCAAGTCACCAATCCAGTCATCAAACCTCACATACTGGTAAAAACTATATCAGAAGGATGTAGCCATTCATATAACGGTAGGAGATCAGTCACCACACAGACTAGTAAAAACGGTAGAGCAGGAGGAAGTAGCCAACCGTGCGTCAGTAGAAATGCAACCTGAGCAAGGAAGAGAAGCACTCCTTCAAAGCATATCAGCACTCCCTCCCAGACAAGCCTGTGGTGCAGCACTTCTCATCAAACCGACAAGCAACCAGCCATAGATCCATGCCCGGACCCATCGCATTGGCAGGAATCCACACATGCCTGGTAGGAGATTGGATTCAACACAAATCATCAAGATCGATCGAGTAGGAGGAAGTAGCCAACCGTATGTCGGCAGGATACCAAATGGTCAAGAACATAATTTTTTTTGGAAAAGAGAGAATACCCAAAAGTACAAGAGAAGCACATCGAATGGTCAAAGAATCCCCTTTTTTTTTGGAAAGAGAGAGAATACCCAAAAGCATAGGAGAAGCACACCGAATGGTCAAAGAACCCCCTTTTTCTGGGAAAGAGAGAGAATACCCAAAAGTACCAGAGAAGCACACCGAATGGTCAGGAACGTAAATAATTGTTTTTTTGGAAGAGAGCCTAGCCCCGACAGCAAGGAGGATCCCCCCCTTTTTTTGGTCAAGAACATAATTTTTTTTTTTGGGGGGGGGAAAGAGAGAGAATATCCAAAAGTACCGAAGAAGCATACTGAATGATCAGGAACGTATATAATTATATTTTTTTGGAAGAGAGGCCAGCCCCGACAGCAAGGAGGATCCCCCTTTTTTTGGAAAGAGAGAGAGCCCAAAAAATAGGAGAGGCACTCCAATCGGTCAAGACCAGAACCAACCCACGCAATCCTCCTTTTTTTTGGTGCTGCGAAGAGCCTCATACCAGCCCGATAGCAATCCAAGCAGAAGGCACACGATCAACAAAATGCTCCATTTACCGCTAAGACCTGTCGCTTGCTAGAAAATTCCTTTCCATTAAGTACCAGGCCACCCCTGAACTATCGTCAATCTAGCCTTAAAGGGTTAGGTTCCATCGGTCCCTAATATATTTGAAGCCATGATTCCGCCTAGGGATCAAGATTTCTAATTTATGGCGCACCATATTCGTAATTTGAATAACCAATTGGTGCTCATTTTCCCAGCTAGAGTCATTGAAAAGCCATTGATTACGTTCTTTCTAGAGATAGTAAATCGACGCAGCAAATGTAAGACGGAAGGATAGTCCTTTGGGGTTAGAACCTTTCCATCTTTTGGCTACCCATTGAATATTCGAATGCAAATCAATATATGGAAACTGCATCCCCGCCCTCTGATGCATCTTTTTCCATAGAGCACCGGTGAATTTACAATTGAAGAAGAAGTGATTAGGAGTTTCCACCTCAACTTGACAATAGGGGCATTTATTTGAGATAGTAGAAAATCTGCTAATGCGATCAAGCGTACTTGGTCGACGGCGAATGCAAAGCTAGAATTGAAAGCATGGGCAGGGATACGGTAAGGACCCCGAATCAGTGAGGCCCAGCCACCTTTCCTTTAGGGGCACGAAGAAGGTCATACACAGAGCGGACCGAGAAATGTTCGTTTATAGATAAACTCCAGCTAACCAAATCTTGCTCGTCCTGATGAGACTTGTAAGTAGGCATATTTTCAATAATGTGGCACACTTCATCATCGTTGTCATTCGGCCATCTCCACTCCCTAGTCCTAATAATTTCCTAAACCTTCGCATCAATGGGAATACCTGTGACCGTGTGCACCCTATCCCCAAATTGTTCACAAAAAGGTCCTAGAGGATGCCAATTATCCAGCCATATTTGCGTTTGAGAACCATTTCCAATAATGTATCTGACATGGGGGCGCATATTAGAACGAAGTTTCATGATTTCTTCCAGGCCCAAGGCACAGAGCTCGGAACTTTTACGGTCCAAATACAATGATTTTTTAATCTGTAGTTCAGAACCCAGGTCGCCCAAATGGAGTAATTCTGATTATTAAGAAGTCTCCGAAGAAACTGGCTTATTAAAGCTTTATTACCCACATGTAGATTTTTTATCCCTAGGCCGCCTTCATCCTTCGGGCAACAAACATCAGCCCAGGCCACTTTAGCCGAGGTCTTTCCTTTGCTGCACCCATGTCAAAGAAATCTTCGAAGGAGACTTTTAACTTCCTACAAAATGCATTTTGGGAGGAGGAAAAGGGACGCCCAGTACAAATAAAAGGAAGACAAAATAGAGGTTAAGAGCTGAAGGCACCTGCCAAACAAGAGCCATTTGTTCTTCCATGAGGCAATCCTATTCTTGATTCGTTCTGGAAGAGGATGGCAATCCTTGATGGTCAGCGGCATAGTTAACAGTGGCACTCCCAAGTATCTAACTGGGAGATGTCCTCTTTTAAACCCAAGAAGAGTGATGATTTCATCAGCACGACAGCTATTTTCAGTGCACACAAAAACCTCACTCTTCACTTTATTCGCCTTAAGACTAGATAGGAGTTAAAATTTCTTGAGGCAGTCATTTAATATTCAGGTAGAGCCTGGATCAGCCTTAGAAAATAGCAAAAGGTCATCTGCAAAAGCTAGTATTATTGTGCTTGTATCCTTGCATTTCCAATGGTATTGGAAAGACGGACATTATCGGGCTTTTACTTCTATAATACCATTGAGTACTTCCATGGCCAATACAAAAAGATAAGGCAAAAGGGGGTCGCCCTGTCGTAGGCCTTTGAGTTCATCAGACTTCATTCCTTCTCGTCTAGCATAAACTTATCATCGTCTAAAAGAAAGCAGAAATGGAGTGAGCTGAAAGCCCATCAAGGTACCCATAAGAAAAAGTCATGCATAATCATAATCAGGGCATAGACAGACAAAACGTAATGAAGGCATTTATGCATGCAGGTCATGAAACATGGCAGGAGTCAAATTCATAAAAACATGAACTGAAGTCATTTTCATGCAAATTGGTTTCCAAAGCATGTTTCCATTTCAAAATTAGTTTTTGTCAAAAATCGGCTACATTTAAAGTCCATATCTCTTGACCAACAAATGGCTACATTTAAGGTCTGTAGCTCTTGACCAATATAACAGCCACATTTAAGGTTCATAGCTATTGACCTTTTTTTTTTTTGGTAAGTAAGTGTTTTGGATTATAGGGAGAAAAAAATTACAGAAACAATATTTTTATTCCAAGTATTTTGACTTGGAGTAAAAACATAACCGCTGGGGCATACCCCGAGCAACCAATACATCAGAAAATACAAAAAAAATGATCAAACAGTCTACAAAATATGATACCAGCCTAAAAAATGAACTAACTCAAAAACCGCCACTGTCAAAAGGACACACAGCAAACGGGAAAGAGCCAAGCCAGCCATCATAGACTAGGAAAAAAACTGCCTGCAGCAACAGCAGCAGAGCAAACAACCAGATCTGAAAATTCAGCTACATCAGCACCAGCAACCACATGATGTATACTTCAAACCAAGCAGTCGGCACCTTCAGGCCAGCAAACACCAGCAGCATCCAGACGGCATAGCTAAGAGCAGCTGCACAACCTCAGCCCAAATAATTTAAAGCAAGTGTTAACACAATTCTGCAACTATTCCAGCTGCCCCAAGATTTCCAATGCCTCCAGCACCAACAAAAGTCTCCAACAGCAACCTTATGCCTTCGTGGTTTATGCCTGGCTTCAGCAGGCAGCAACAGCATTCCTGCAAATTTCAGCGCTCACCCTTCAGCAATCTCATCATTCATCAGCAACACACCTCCACAGGACAGCAGGGATGCTAATAACAAAACCGCGTCTCCCAGGGAATCAAAGCCGAACCAGTGGTGGGTATATGCAATTGCTGCTCACCAACCAATAGCAACCTCCAACTTCAACGGAGGTCAACCACAAGGGGCACCAAGATTGCTCTGTTCAGGCAAGACCGAGGGTAGCACCAGGATTACCAAATCCTCTAACACCAGCAGATGGCCCCAATTGCAGCGTCTGGATTCAGCAATCCGCAGAACAGCAGACCAGAAAACATCAGAGGGCATCCGACATTAAAAGGAAAATAGGCAAATTCATCATACTTCAGCAGCAGTGCCAAAGGACAGCAAGGAGGCAAGGAAACAAGAGATGCAGCTCCTACAACAGCCAAGGTCAAACCCCCCACTTCACAAAGAGAGAGCCAAAAAAGCAAAATACATCAGATAACACCATCACGGCCAATGACAGAAAATCAGTAGGATCAAATGCACAAAAGAGTGCATCAAAATAATCCACCTGAAAATCACACCGACCCCTACAATCAACAATTTCAACAAAATCAGCTCCAACAAAATCCACACAGCATCTGTATTATGCGGAGATCCAACAGGCTATGCTAGTCATGGGTTAGGGTTGAGGGGGGGGAAGGACATCTAATCCCCCGAGATTTCTTCTTTCTGCGGGAAGTAACACAATCCCCAATGATGGTTGTTGGACCGACAATGGCCGAACAGCCAGAAGGGCCAGACAAAGAAACACAGAGGTTGGCAACGGTCGGTGGGTCTAGTGTGATCGGAGAATTAAGAATAGGGGCACCAAGCAAGTTTGGATCAGAGGAGGCTCGATCAAACCGCGATGGGACTTGACCAGGAGGCTCCGAGCAACGGTTAGGACTATTAGACCCGGATGGGGGGTGAGGTAGATCGAAGGCAGGAAGAGACAATGCCTTCAGGTGCATTTAGCATTTCCGGATCGACAAGGGTCATGCCGAGCTCCGGACCAGGGGCAGGACCAATAAGACAGAGAGGAGGGACGTAATTACACCCAATGGGCTGTGCTGATGAAATCAGATTGGAGCATTCAGGCAAGTCATTTGTGTTTTCATCTTGTAAGGCCATAAATGAGTTAGAGGTCGTAATGGCCTTAGGATCAATATCTCAAATAACGACTACATTTCAGGTCTGCAACTCTTGACCCTCTCAACCATCAAATCCCATAAACGGCTACATTTAAGGTCCGTAGCTCTTCACCAACCAAAACGGCTACATTTAAAGTCCGTAACTTTTGACCGACCAAAACGGCTACATTTAAGGTCCGTAGCTTTTGATCAACAAAATCCACTTTTGAAATCCATGAGCTTCCAAAAGTCCGAAGTTCAAATAGCCGAAGTTACTCAATAATGCAAATAACCGGATATCTTTTACATGCTAATAGCCAAACTTCTTTTAAACATGCATATGACCAAACTTTTTAAATATCCAAACTTCATGTAGATCTGCAAATAACCAAACTTCACATAAATGAGCAAATAACCATAGTTCTTCAATGATGCATTCATAAACGATAACATCATGCAAAAAGTAATTATCCTAACATTCTTAAGTAGAAACTTAACCAGGAGAGCATGATAACGATAATGCTTAACAAATTTAAATCATGAAATCAGTAAAAACTTTTTTATTTGGTAAGTAAAATGCATTAAAAAAAGAAAAAAATTACACAACCTATAATTTATCTCTAAGTATTTTTCTGACTTGGAGTTAAATCATAGATGCTAGGGCATACCCCGTGCACTAAAAAATATATTGAAAACCAAGTCCTGTAGATGGACAACATTCTTCAACGAAAGCTAGCACAAACTTAACAATCAGCAAAGTCGGCATTAGACTTAAGTTAAGAGCATGCTACAGCCCTAGGGCAACAAAAAACATTAAAAAAGCTACTTGCTTCAGCATGAAGATGCCTGCATACTTCAACAGTTCCAGCAGCAGCATCCAGCAATAGGGCAGCAGTAATTTCCTCGAGCAGCTGCTGAAGATTGCAGCATAACCCAAAGTAATTGACAGATATTCAACATGCTTTACTTACCAAAAAAAAAGATATTCAACATGCTTCAACATACAACACACCGCATCAGCAAACCACAGTTAGCAACCTCATACATTAAGAAATTAGTAAAACTGTTGGGTACACTTGCCTAATTTGCAAACTCCCTTACCCAAGTTTGACCAGGAATTCTTTCCTTCCTTTCTTTTGTCTCTTACATGCCTTTTCTTCTTAAGTTCTCTCCAAAAACTCCCATCCTTTACCCCAACATCTAATATTCATAGACGGTGGGGTTGGTAACAGGAGGTGGGGGTAAGTCACCTACTACTGATACTTTACTCTTATTTCTTCTTCTAGAAAGTTCTAAATCTTTCGAGCAGGTGGGGGCAGTTCACCTACTCTGAATTGACCACTCTGGCCTCCAGTTAAAGCTTAATTTGGTCAACTTTCATAGTTTGGTAAATTCTTTTTTTTCGGATAACATTTATTCCAGCTTCCTCCCTGAAAATCCATTCTAAGTTCCTCTTCAGAATTTGCAGGAATTGCTTGTTGGGCTCCTTGCCCGCTTTGTATCTTAGTGCAATTCCCAATATGCAGCAATAGGCTGGATAAAAAAAAAGGACACCTTGAGGCGGGTCACCGCGAATCCCGGCTATCTTGATTTTCTTGGCCAGTTATTCATGGCTTCTTCTGCATCACGGCTCAGTGGTTCGTTGCATTTATTGGTTTGGTATCATGCTGATGTGGTCCAGTGTCCATTTGCCCGAATTGGATGATCTTCGTGTTCATTATTCAGGGCTTCTTCTGCATCACGGCTTAGCGGTTCATTGCGTTTTTTAATTTGGTATCATGCTGATGTGGTCTAGTGGTCCAATTGCCCGGATTAGATGATCTCTGTGTTCGGTATGCTATTTGTCAGACGTCCTATGCTATTGCCGTATTGCTACTATTGCTGATTTGCCAAAATACCGCTAAAAGTCATCCTGTCATGCTAATGTGCTCTTCCGGTTATACAGCAAGCTCGTGGCCGATTTGGTAGTTGGCTCTTTGGTTAGCGTTTGTTTTCCTTCTTTGTATGTTTTCTATTGCTATCACAGATTTTTTATTGGTGGTACTTGGGTTCTTCCCTAGCGTCTATATTCTACAGTGTATTTGTGCTTAGAGTATACCCTAGCGGTTATGTTTTACCTCTAAGTCGACAAAATACTTAGAGTTAGAATATGGTTTTTATACCCTCTGTTATTTTAATTCAATTTTTACTTACTTACCAAAATAAAAAAATTCCTCTTCAGAATTCTTCTCCGAAATTCCTCTCTAAATTCCTTTTCGAAAATCCTCTCCAGAAATTTGTCTCCGAAAAATGGCCTCCTAAAATAGTCTCCGAAGACAATCTCCGAAAAATCATCTCCAGATTTCACTTAGTGGCATTTGGAAATAGTCTCCGGAATTCCCTTAATCATCTTCGGTAGAAATCCCTTCTTCTTCCTTATACTCACTTAGCCTTGGTTAGCCGGTCAACCCTTCATTGACCGGATCATTTTCCTCGCTCCATAACCTATCCGATCAAGAAGGCGCTGGAAAGATTTCTCACATACGGTCTTCCACATTTGAAATTGGTGATTTTTCTCAAGATACAAATCGGTAATATCACCAATTTCGGTCAATTGCCCATACCGGTAAAATTTGCCATGCTGGCAAAAATCCGTGCAAACCGGCAATTTGTCATTCCGACAAAACTTATGCAAATCGATCATTTCATTCACAAGCATCCGATCTTATTCACTTCAAGGCATAATGGGCAAAATCAGCCGGTCAACGTATTGGCCGGTAAATTCCATCTTCAACTGTTCGACAATTCCTTGACGATCAACATTTTGATTCAGCCGATCAACGATACCAGTCTGGTCAACGATTTTGGCAGATCAATTTGCTAATTTCAGCCAACAATTAATTCTACTGGTCCACTATTAATTCCGCAGGTCTACTATTCTTGTCCTTAGCAGATAATTTTTTGGCCATGATGACTTCTTAATATTTCTTCTATAAATTTATTAAGCCAAATCTTGATTATATGACCTTAATTACTACATTGAAAAATTGGGACATTACATACTTATTAAGCTATTATAATCAAAATTAGAATCCAAGGATATGAAATATTGGGTTAGAAGGGTCGAAACAGGTCTCAGACGGCAAAAATACGAAGCTAGCTTGCTGCAGTCTTAACGCAAGCCAGACCCACGCCCACTGTGGGCTCGAGTGCCCAACGAGCGCCGATTCCAGAGCAAGCATGCCTGCTACACATCGCAGACCGCACTTGATTGTCGGTCCACATAAAAGCCACATGCGGGCTTTATAACCGTTGGGAACGCATTTTGGGGGAAGAAAAGAAGTAGAAGGCCTTGGGTAGAGAGGGAGGGAGAAGAGAGAGGAGCAAACAAAGGCCCTTTTCTTCCATTTTTTTATTGTCATTCCATTTTCTTCGGGTATTTTTGTCCCGATACCCAACCCATGCATATATATGCGATGCCTATAATTAAATTATGCATAAATATGAATTTTATATCCAAATTTGGAGGTTTATACTAATTTTCGTACTCAAACCCTAACCCCAAGTCTGGGTGGTTTTGGGCTTCGATTTT
This sequence comes from Nepenthes mirabilis, assembly GCA_025585075.1. Lineage (NCBI taxonomy): Eukaryota > Viridiplantae > Streptophyta > Magnoliopsida > Caryophyllales > Nepenthaceae > Nepenthes > Nepenthes mirabilis. The sequence continues at coordinate 12,379 of JAODPA010076255.1, forward strand.
TGGAGCTTTTACATAAATTAGGACTAGAATATCACTACCCATATCATAAATACGTTAATTTATCGATTGGGTACCCGATTTTGTGGATTTATATGGATTTTTGTTCGTGAAACCCTTGAACCGCGTTTGGACCACGTTTAAGCTTTGATATGGAGTTTGATGCATAAAATGACTTAGGATTATGATTACCCATGCCTTAGATTTGATAATTTACCCATTGGATGTCCAAAATTTTGAAAATTAACTGATATGTGTATCCAAATACTATTCACATGCACTGTTTACATGCACTATTCATCCGAGCTCTTGGGTAAATTTTGCATAAGTTCGGCATCATTTAATTGTTAATTAAGTTGTATATATATTTACATATGTTTAATTATGTAATCTGAAAAATATTGTGCTAAGCAATTGTAAAAGAATTATCATCTGGAAGCACCGAAGTCACGTGACCTGATGTGGTAAAGATTTTCTAATCGTTCCAAAGTATTATGTTAAATTGTGTTTATGCTTAAGTCAAGTGAATACTTAAGCCCATAAGAAATATGAAAATTATAAAGGTATACAAAGGGAATACCACAATATATGATATGAACAATCCGTTCTCCCGCTGTGAAAACTATGTGAAAGTAGTATGATAGACTTTCCCTCAAATGAATAAGAAATCATAAAACCAAGACCACGAATTTATATTTAAAGGGTAGCATGACGGACCGGCCTTATTCCACCGCATAAAGCCCTCATCAAGCCTAAATCCTTCCATCAAAGTAGATAACAACTAGGTGGACATAAAAAAATTTTCTTTTCTTTCATATGAATAAGCCTTTCTTTTATACACAGGATTGCTTGAGGCCAAACTACATTAGCTGGCCTTCCAGTTTTAAACTTCATACTTGGCTGGCCAACACTAAGGTTAGTCGGACATACTAACAATGATATGACCTGAGATGCTACTAGAAATATGGATTGTATTTACCAATAAAGTAATCATGGAAACATACTAACATCCATAAATTCTTATACAGCGTAACTATTTTACAAGTCCTTCTCAAAATATCAAAAGAAATAAATCAAGTTCTTCATTGATCAGTTCCGGCCAACTATGCCATCTAGCTACTTCATATGGTTCTACTCAATTTCGTCCTCCATAAGCCTCTCGTCATCTGAAAATTGGCAAGAGTGAGCTACAAAGCCCAGCAAGATACTCATGTGTAGAAAATATAAACATATATATAATCAGATCAAAGTAAGAATTTATATCATAACTTTAACATAGAAAATTACCATATAATTTCTTCTTTAGTTCAGAATTTCCTTATTCTTATTCTTATTATCTTGTCTTCTGAAGATTCATAAAAATCATTCAAAATTCTTATCATCTTCAGGGACCGGATGGGAGCAGACAACATCGAGGAAGGGTTGTGTGCTACCCCACAACCTAAGGTCGTATCCTCTCATTATGCTCCCCGAGGCGAAAGGTAATGCCTTTAACCCAGAATACGGGGCAGTAGTCCAAAAGTCTTATGCCACCAAAAGTCTCCCCCCGTGGCCTAGGAGGCAGTCCTCGAGTGTCACTCTAATATCCTTCATCCATCTTTAACAGCAAGTTTAATGAAAACTCGGTTCTTAGTTCATGTCTTGTGATGGCCATCCGTCATAGTTCTAAAGTCGAAAGACGTAGAGTTCCACTTGCTATCCGGATTATATACATTTTTCCTTATTCCTATAGCCTTTGTTCTTTAACTTCAATAATTGAAGTCCATATAGCCTTTTAATCATCTTTAAGTCGAAGATTCTTTGAGCAAAAGTCAGTGGTCTTTTTCGTCAAAGTAGGAAATCTTTTTCCTAAAAGCCAGAGTACTTTTCTAACAAGGGCGGAGTTCTTCTTTTAAAAAGGCCGGAGTTCTTTTTCTAAAAAGGCCGGGGTTCTTTTCTCAAAAGTCGGAGTTCTTTTTACTGAAAGACGGAGTTCTTTTTACTGTAAACCGGAGTTCTTTTCTCAAAAGGGCGGAGTTCTTTTCTCAAAAGCCGGAGTTCTTTATACTGAAAGCCGGAGTTTTTTTTACTGAAAACCAAAGTTCTTTTTACTGAAAGCCAGAGTTCTTTTCTCAAAAGGCCGAAAGTCTTTTATTTAAACATGCAATTATCAAAGTTCATATAAGTTGACAAATAATCATACTTCAAGTAGAACACAATCGAACATCATGATTAAGAACGATTCCTCCTTAAATCAAAGGAACAGAATAAACATCATGCATACTGAAACATTAGTTCATAAAATATCAGATATACTAACGTTGTAAACATTCATAAACATGAACTTAAAATAGAGGTGAGTACTCTTGCCTGGATTTCTTTTACTTCGTCTTGAACTTTTGATCTCCCTTTACTAGAAAACTCTATTACGTTTTTTTTTTTTTTTTGGTAAGTAAGTGATTTGGATTGATAGGAGAAAATTTTACAAGTTCTGATTTATCCCCAAGTGTTATTCCGACTTAAGGATAAACCAAAATAGCTAGGGCATTCCTCGAGCACTTTAATACAACCGATGAAACCAACTAATAGATAAAAATGCTGGTATTCATACTACATAAGCAACCACCAAAGGCAGTTCCAAAACAAAGCAAAAGAAGACATAACATGCCTTTCTAAGGCCAAAACTCGTAATCAGCACCTTCAGCCGGGAGCAAAACCCGGACAGCATCTTCAAAACCATGGGGACAGCAACAATCAACCCCGGACAGGCAAGCTGCACCTACTAACAGCAACTACACCCAGTGCAGTAGCCCGATACAGCAGCTAATGGCATGATAGAGCAAGCAAGCAAACCAGCATGGCCGCAAACTCAACCCACGGGATTGGAGCAGTCTGCCAACAATCACTTGCGTTCATCAAGCTGTGAGGGACAGCAGGAGCTGCCCGCAGACCATACCACACAGAATACCATCTGGAGCCAACCAGCATAAACCAATTCCACACAGCAGCAAACGACAATTGGACCCAGCCAGCACCAATTAAACGCTAATGCTTCAACACAGCATCAAACAAAAAACAGAACAGCATCCAAGTGCAGCACGGGATTCAGCAGCAGAATTGAGGACACCAATCATCAGGTCCAGGCTGTGAATCAACCAACTTGGCATAGGGATGCAAATACAGCTGCCCAACGTCAGCCACAAGATCTCCAAAACAGCAGAGGTGGCAAAAATGATTTCAGCCAACCCAACAGAATGCAGAAGGTAATTGCAGAAGACACACAGCAGAACCAAGCCACTGAGCATCACAGCCATCAAGCTCATTACTATACCAAAATTAGATACAGCAGCTTCTTCTTGGCTACATCTAAACAGGAATCCATAATAATAAATGCCGGCCAAGCTCAGTCACAGGCAGAAACCAGAACCTTCCCCACCGCAGCAGGGACAAATTCGCCTAACACCAGCACCAAACTGCCATCAGAACATCAACAACACAAACTCACCGCTATTTAGCAGCGAAAATTTAGGGGCACCATCTCAACAAAAAGGACAAAAAGTCACCAAAAGGCATCTCATCCAGCTACTCAGTCCACTGCCGACATGTCCCAAGCCATAATCAAAAGGGCTCCCCCGACCCATTCAATAAATGGGGCACACAGCAGTCAGAGCAGCATAGAGGACAATCAGCAACCTCAGTTCTTTTGAGAAGAGACAGCACCCACTAGACAAAGCTGTTTCAAGGAAACAACAGCAACAGCTGGCTTTTTACACCAGAACACGAGCAGGAATAACTCCACTCAATAATGCCAGAACTGGCAGTAGATAATGAATCATCATACCTCAACCAATGAGGTCAGCCAACGAGAATTCATCATCCACACAGAGACCTCAACCGGCAAGAAAACGCCTCAACAGATAGCCACTGGAACCAGCAGCAGTCGAGCAGAGAACGTGTCCCACCAGGAGGCCAGAGTAAGCAGCTCCCAAATTATCAGTTGCCGAATCCGAATTCAAACGGACAAATCCCAACCCACAGGCAATCCGAGGAATGGCCCATCATCCACATAGACGAGTGAGACGAATGGAGCCAAGATTGAGACCGGAGCCTACAACCCCATTAGAATGGGGTAACTGAATCGAGGACTCGACCCTAGGCTTGCACCGAGGAAACGAGGAATCAGTCTTGTGAGAGAAAGAAGACCTCGTAGGCCTGCAACCAAGCCTGAATCAACAGAAAAGAAACACCCAGCAGCGGCCGAAAGTTCAACGAACGCCAACACTTCAGAACTGAGGTCTAGAACTCGAAGGTATCTAGAATCGGAAACCATTTATCGACCGGGCTGAGCAACCAGGAGGCCGACCAAGGCCGGCTCCGGCGCCACCCGGCCAGAGGAGGATCACCGGAGGGGCCGGCCGAGAGGGCCGAGTGCCAACAGTGGCAGTTCAAAATTCGAAAACGAATTTTGAATTTTGCCTTGTCAGAGCGAAGTTGTCAGAGCAAAAACGGCATGGAGTGTTGCCGCTTGACATTCTGTGTTAAGGGTAAGCTTTTTTAAGTGACTGACCCCACCGCATTGCGGCCCCATAACCCAGAAACCCAGAAACCCAGAAGGATTTTTTGGGAGGCACAGTACCACTGATACCGCCGCGGGGAATTGAACCTGGGTGGGGAACGAGGGATTTTTCCCTCGTTCTCACACCCTCTAGTTATTATTTATAGGCCTTGGGTCTGGCGGCCGTCGTTTGGGTTTGTCCACACAGGGGGAATGTTTTGAAGTAAGTTATTTATGGCTTTACATTCCCAAAGAGTTTCCTTATTAATTTCCAGGTTATTTATGGTTTCTATATTTCCAAAGAGTTTCCTTATTAATTTCTCGTTAACTGACTTAAACCGAATTTATGTTTCTCATTTAAATACATTCCAGTCAACTAACTGGCGTTGACTGGATTACTTTCCTCTTTCCCGTCCTTCCTTCCATTCACGCTTTCCGGTCAACATTTTACGTTGATCAGATTACTCCTTCATCACCCCATCCGGTCAACACTTGTTGTCCGGATTACTCTTTCTTATTGCCTTCCGGTCAACACTTGTTGACCGGATTACTTTCCTTAACTCATTTTCCTAGGAATTGTAACTTGACATTAAGGATTTTCTATATTCTAGGATCTGGGTCATTATAGGTAGTATCCCCTTGCATGTCATTGATATTACGATGGAGACTCAAAGATTACCCTGGTTGCGTATCCTGACTGCTTATTGGACCACATGATATCATTGGTAAGCCTTAGGATATTACCGTGGAAGGATGATGACTGCCTCTGGACTTTGGAAGGTTAGGGGGCATACACTGGGTGATAGATGTGTCACTTGCCACATGGTGTTTGACCTTGTCTAGGCAGTGCATTATTAGATGTTGATTACATTGTTTGGCCTTAGATCATGAGAGCCATCATGATCCTTCCTCGTCCTCCTGTACCTTTAGTTAGTAATGCTTACTAACTCAGATCCGTAAAGATGAGTAATAATGTATAATTTACATTTCAAAAAAGAGAAGGACAAACATGAGAATTCAATTACATTCCAAAGCACATTCGATCATGTTTTATATTTGCACACCCATAATATGATCATATGTCTCTTTTGCTTTATTTCTCTTATGCTTCTACTTTATTTTACTTATATTATTTAACATCTTGATTATGTTGCACTTACTAAACTGTTAGCTTACCCTTACTTCTCCTTAACTCCAATTTAGCACAGGTTTAATTTGCCTGATAGGACAGTGTAAATATTTGAAGTAGTCTAGGCTTGGATATGGAAGATCATGTTGAATACTTAGAACTTGTAGTTTTACTTATGTCTGTTTTTTTGGTAAGTAGTTTTACTTATGTCATAGGAAATTGTATATATATTTATATTTCTTTCAGAATCTTAATGCATATTTTATAAAATGATTAAAGATCAGATAGTTTAATTTCTGCGATCTTTTGGATTTATTATGCTTCACAGGATATTGTGGTTTGATAATAGGAACTTAGCAGCATCTCTATTTGGCAAATGTTGTGTTTAGATACACCATGTGGAAGCCGTAAATTATGTGGTATTTGGATCCTGTGTAGTTTTGTGTAATGGTTGTTGTATGTAGTCGAATGTTAGAGTCATTGGATTGTATAATTTTGTGTTGTACAGGAGATTGTACGGGTTTTGGTATCAACCAGACGGCTATATTACAGAGAAAACTCTGCCAAATTTTTGATAAAAATTATGGTCTATCACAATTGGTATCAGAGAAAAAGAGATACCTTAGGTTTGATTTGAATCGTATGCGAAAGTTTAGGATAGATTAAGATTGATCAAATAAATAGATATATGCATAGAACAATTAAGTTAGATTTGCTAGTTCTAGTTATCCTGGTTGGCTAACTTAGGCTTGAACGAAGTTAGAATTAGAGGATGAGTTTGGTTGTCCAACTTGCGCGTCCTAGTTAGTATCTTAAAAATAGCTTAACCCGCATTGTTTTGCCTTCATATAGGATATTAGTAGCCACTATGGCTCCTAGATGAAGATCTATTCGTGATAGTGGTTAATAGTGAGGTTGAAAGGAACTGTAGGGAGGCGTCTTAAGGATTGGATTTAATTAGTGATGATTTAGTATTTGAATTGATCAATATTGATTCGAGGCCTAGGTTCATTGATTTTGGTTCGAAGTTTAGGGTCAATTGGCTCTGGCTTGAGATTAAGATGACTTAGAGTCAATTCTAGGGCAGCAAATGTGAGAATCTCGATTTATAATCGATTCAGCAATGATTAAGTCCCCAAACTTTTGGACAACTCAGATCCTATAGGGGTTGAGTTATGGGTCCTAAGAATTAAGATGACGATAATGATGATCCAATATTCGGAAGAAGATAAGGCAGTATTGCCCCATGTAAGATAGGAGGTGAAGTTGACCTCAGGTAGTTGATGTGAAAAGAATCATGGGTCACAAAAAAAAAGAGATATTGTCAGATATGTTCATGGATACCTTATGGATGAATGTCTTGTTTCGGTAGGATTTTTTTGGAAGTATGCTTCAAGTATGGATAGTTCAACCGCATAATTAAGGATTGCCCTTATCTCATGGGTTAGAAAGTTAAGGTGCCTAGTACCTTCGGTCGAGGCTTCATAGTGATGGCACGAAGTGTAGAAGTGTCATCCATCGTGGCGAGAGATAAGGTTCCCGAACCCTGGTGTTTTGATATATGTGTTACTTTGGGATCCAGAATCTTGTTTTATTGGTGTTCCTAAGCTTATTCATTTATTTGAGGATCGTAGGTCTTATACTGGCAGTATCAAGGCCTACAACGTTTTCTTGGGTTTAAAGATACGGTTGATTGGACTGATTTAATTACCTTGCAGTGTTAGGGCTCGATATGACATTGATGGTGTCTTGATTGGTGAGTTGCTATGCCAGCATGAATTGTGGCTATAGGATATGATACTTGCCATCAAGTAATAAAATTTTGAATATGAAGCATGGATGTTGGAGTGACGGCAAGATAGTGCCATTTTGCCTATGAGTCTCTCAATGATCATAAGTACCGAGTTTCATTAGCATGCAAGACCACACTCGAGAATCGTTTTGTGGTCGCCAAGGTGTTATTGTAGTGTAAGCATTTGAGGATATTTCCTAGAGAAAATGATCAGCCAAAAATCATCTTCTGATCATTAAATTGATGGTTGTTCTAGAATTGTGCCAGGATTGGCACCAAATTTAGAGGACTCCGTATTGAATCAATAAGGCATCGACTGAGTATTTTGTCGTGAGATGCTTCAGTACTTTTGGGATGGCCTCGTTGATGAATTCTTAGAGTCGATGAGGTGTGAGAATCCTATTTGAGGATCGTGTTACATTGTGAAAGACGGTTAGCTGTGTGTTCAATTCGGAAAGAAATGTAAGTTGGATTAAGGAGAAGTGTTATGTTGATCCTATGGTTTCTTTAATAGTATGAATGCAATTCCTTATAGTTTGGAGCAATGGCTTATTCAAGAAGGATTGACTAATGTCTCGAAGGTGTGTGGCTTCTTGGGTTTAGCTGAACCCAGATGGATAATCCGATAAGTATTTCTTGAGAATTGTAGTCCTGTGAAGTGTTTGGCTTAAGATGATCAGCGTTCGTCGAAATGGGCCTTGTGAGGGTAGCCTTCGAGGAATTAAGGATTAGATGTCGACCTTATTGTTTGGGTTGACCTCTGATGGGTCTAGTAAGCCACAAAAGAATGTGGTCCCTTTGAGGAAGCGCTAGGATGGTGTTTCTCGTGACTTTGTATAAGTGGTTACCCTTGGTTAAGTAGGTATAAAGCCTATGACCAGAATTAGCCCATCCATAGTTTGGGGTTAGCCATTAAGGTTTTTGCTTTGAGAATTTATAGGTGTTGCTTATAGGGATAGTGGTCATCTAATGACCCTAAGGGCTAAGAGGTTGCCTCATAGAAAGAGATGACTATGCGACTGTGCAAACGGGTTGATCTACCTAAGGATTGGAAGGAATATTTCAGTGTCCTTCAAGGAAGGTGAGCAGTATTGCTAATAATTGGTGCTAGGAATTTTCTATTAGAATATGTCTTAATGCTCCATAGGAGGTGTTTCAGGATGAATCTCAAATGGCTTCTAATATCTAAGTGAAGGGGGTGCTCTGCCTTGGGTTTTAGAGGGGGAGTTGCCTTCTGCATAATAATGACATGGAATTATGAGATGAGAACCCCTCATCGTGTTTTCACCACTACGGCCCACATGGATATATTTCAAGTTATTCGGCATATCACAAACGATGTATATAGAAAGCTTGAAATTAGGGTCACTAAGTACAACCTGAATGAGCGTTCTATCCTAACTAGATGGGGTATTCCGTTAAATACAGGGCAAGGGCATTTGAACGAGATCTCTACGAACTGTCAAGGATGGACATTGTGAGGTTCCGATTCCAAAATACCATAATTAGGAGATAATTAAGTTAGGATAGGTAAATAAGGTCAAGGGGTACGGGTGAAATTGGATCGAAAAGTCCAAAGATCCGGAATTGGTAAATAGGGAACCGAAGTTATAAACCGAGAAACGTTAATTCGTTGATAAGATTTTGAGCATTAAATTATGATAATCATGACCTATTAAGGTTATATAATCAAAATTAGGGTCCAAGGATGTGAAAAATTAGGTTAGAATTGTCAAAATGGGTCCCGGATGGCAAAAAAATGAAGTTGGCTTGTTGTGGGCTTGATGCAAGCCTGACTCGAGCCTGAGTTGTGCTCGAGCGCAAACGGGACACAAAAAACAGAATCTCTTGCTCGCCGTGTGCCCAGATTTCACTCGAGGCGCAATGTTGGCAAGGTGGCGTGCCTGGGTGGAGCTCGAGCACCGCTGGAATGCCCGACTACCTATAAAAGGCCGTGCACATTTTTCTCAAGACATTTCTGGACGATTCCAGAGAGAAAGGAAGAGGGAGAGAGGGAAGAGGAAGAGAGAGATGGTGGAGATCGAGGCCGCGGAGTTCGACTCCGTCTGAGAGCTAGTAATAAAAGTGATGGGACGCGTCGAGGTAATTGTTCTCATACTCACTATTTGTTCTCTCTCAAATTTTATTTGTTTTTCGTAAGGTATTTTTGTCTCAATACCTTCTTAAATTACGAAAAATATCTAACCCACATTAAATGTTCAAGAAATATATAGTTTATTGTTCAAATCACGCTCCGATTCGTTCGGTTTAGTATCATCAAACCCTAACCCGTAGCCTGCTCGGGTCCTCCCATTTCCTCTTTGATTAAATGTCAAAATGACCCCAAAATATGAATTATCAAGTCCTAATTATACATATATTTTGGCCGCGTGTCTGATTTCACAAGAATCGACCCATTCGCGGCGTCCGGAAGCATTAAATGTGCACTGTTACCATTCAACCGAAAATAAATGAAAAATTTTCATGCTTTCACCTTCAAATTATGTTAAATGGACTTCAAAATATAAATCACCACATCTCAAATATGTATATATATCGGCTGGACGTCCGATTTTGCAAGTTACGACCCAATCGCGACATCCGGATACTCTAAAAGCTTATTGCTACTGTTCACCTGAGTTTGAATGGAAAATTTACATACTTTCCCTCATTTAATTGTTATGGAAATCATGTCTAATGATTTAAATGTAAATGTAAGCTTCGGAATAAGTGTTTGTGCACCGTTTTTTATGCAATGGGCTCCAGAGGACACCAAAGCGATATTGGCTCACCAGAGGTGAGAAATTCCAATCTCTCTCTTGAACCTAAATTGAATCGTTAAGGGATTAAGTCCCAAAGAAAGATGAGAATCGAGCAAGCAATCGGAGGTAAATCCATAGTGTATGTGTGATTGAAATATTATCTCCCGGATGGAGATATGTGAATGAAATGTGATCTCCCGGATGGAGAAATGCGATTCAATTGTGGTGAATCCCCCCTCCAAGGAATAAGAGAATTTAAAATTAGGACCATGGACTTATGTTTTTTGGGTAGTATTCATCGGCATACTGCGTCCATCATGGTGGGAACCTAAAGAATACTTTGGCCATGTATTCTGGCCGTTCACGGGAGCGAGCGATATCCATGGTACGTCCTAGGATACTACTGTGGAAGAACGAGGAACTACCCTGGTACCCCGGGGGAAAGGGGCGAATTGTGATGGTTGAGTTGCTGCAGGCCTAAAATGTAGTCGATTGCCAAGTTACTGCAGGCCTAAAATGTAGCCAATGGTTGAGTTGTTGCAGACCTAAACTGTAACTGTTATGCTTTAGAATGTATAGCGTACACATTCCTTTCCTCGTTCTTTCACATAGTTAGTCAGTACGACCTACTAACCCTGATCTGCAAAGACTAAAGCAAATTGATAAATGCATTCCAAATCATAATAAATGGCAAATTGGAACCTCTAATTGTCTTCTTCCCTTCATGCCCCATTTTATTTATAAATGCATGTAGCCCCGTTCCATTATCATTATCGTTGTTTCTTTACCATTTGATAGTGACGTATGATTTCACTTGATAGGCTTTTTAACTCACACTTGCTATCTCTCTTTTCAGATGAGAATGCTCTGTTGCCCGATGAGACTAGGTAAGCCATAAGAGCGTGATAGGCAACTGACTTCAAGAGCGGAGCTTGGGCACTTAGTTTGATTATGTATGGAATAGGGAGCTGTATTTATTTTGAAATCCTTGAGTATACATTATGTTATGTATGTATATGTGGATGGATGAATGGTTTGGTTTCTTGTGTATTATGGTTGTCATGCTTCCGCAAGTTACTTATTGTGGTCATGTTTGGGTTGTTTTTAGTTGGCATCTTTTCTGAGCCGGAATCGTACCTGAGTTATGACGTCGGTGCCACCTGAGGTGTTGTGGTTGCTATGAGGTCCTATGGTTTGGGTAATAAACTTTGTGGATTATTGTACAATGTTATACAGGTGTTTGTATTTTGGCAAACATATAATATACAATTGAACTTTGCCCAATTTTCTATAGATATTTATATTATTAATTATGGGCATGAGTTTGATGTGATTATTGACAAAAGTTATTTAAGAAAAATAACTCGATCCGTCACAGTTAGTATCAGAGAAATGGATGCCATAAGATTAATCTGGATCTTATGCGGAATCCTAGGATAGTGTAGGCTAAGATTGAATGGGTGAACGTAGGTATAGAGTGTCCAAGCTAGGATAGATGATTTTAGATACCTTTGCAAATGTAACATAGCCCGGAAAACTAGGTTCAGACAGTAGAATAGATAGTAATATATGGTAATAGGAGTTTGATTTTTGACTAACCTATAATTTCTCTTATTTCAACGGTATTTTCTAAAGTCAAAGACGAAGAGGCTTACGAGATGGGGATCGGTTTCAAAATTGAAAGGCCAAGTTCCTAAATCTGTTGGGCTGAATGGGGGGCATTATAGAGAATCGGAGCTATGAAATCTTGCCCCTATCCCTACTCCAGCTTCCGTCCAGTCCCTTATTAATCTAGAATTATCTGTGTATGATCACTTCATCTAGGAGCAAGTTCCAGAGTTTTCGGAAAAGTTAAAATTGTAATTTGTTGGGCCCTTTGAGTTCCTCGAAAGAGTTAGTAAAGTGGTCGACTGTGGAGAAGGGAAGGGCTGCAGGAAGGCATCTTGATGTTTAAACTTTTTTGGTGCCAATTTAGTGCTTGAATTAGTCGGTGATAATTAAGGCCTAGGGTAATTAATCGGTGATAATCGGTGCTTGAATTAGCCGGACAGACGACTTGCTCATGAGACGGTCAATGCTTCCGTTGATTGTAAGCAAGAATAGTTGACCGTCTAAAGGCTAGGCCTCAAGTTGGCCAAGCCCAGTTTGGCCCACGTGACCGTCCTCGACCAACAATGGTCTTCTCTCCTAATTTCACGCTCTTCATAGAAGGCAATCCCAATTGTAATGGTCATTAGCATATTCAAAGCGTATCCCTAAAGGAAAGCACCAAAATCCTCCTCCTGTCTGCAATAAATCCTAACGGTTACAAAACGCAGAAGGAAAGCAATCAAGGCAACGACCATTACTGCCATAAAGGCTCCACGCCAGAAAAGGCAACGATCCCAACAGAACATGAGAATTAAGCCTTCCTGCACAAGGAAGGCTGTCCGACATAGCAACTATCAAAGTCTATTGAGTCCTCACTCTAAGGCACGCTTTCATTTGCCCACAAAAAGATCTCTACTGTAAAGCTCACACGCTTTCAGAATACGAATACTCTCTCTTTGCCGCTATGTTCCTAGCGAACACAGTACTTAGAGCCAATACTCATCACGAGCCACCAAAGCCTTTCTCAACGAGAGCACTCTTCCATCACAAATACTCTATGCATCCTCCTTACATCATTTAATTTCACCTTTTTAATTCGAAGACTGTTTGCTGACTTGAGCGTTAGAGTATTTTCAATGGGACAACCTCCCGCCGTCACCCGACCTCTTATTCGTAGTTGTGGTATTCTAGATCCAGACTCAGTGGACGGAGCCAAACTCAGATGATCAACTTGACCCGAATCTGTTCAAAGCTTAGATCCAGGCACATCATTGGTGCCGTCTATGGGAAGCTTACAAAAAGCCAACCACTTTTCTTTGCAAACTCTCAGTTTCACCTTCCATCAGTCAGAATGGTGAACACAAGAGCGCAAGCTAGCGGTCTCACTAGAGATGTGACCACACCCGACTAGGACCACTCCGCTGGTAACCTGGTCAATAGGATGATCAACAGAGTACGCACTTAGTTTTTCAAAACTTGGCGGAATAAATGAGCAATATAAATCAAACGCTTCAAATACTCTAGGCCCACCATGAAAATACGAAGTAGGGGGTTTCACCCACAGCAGTGCCTGTTCCGACCTCCATGAGAGGAGGCCAAAAGAGAAGAAGCCATCCAAGAAGACTAGGAGGCAGGACAGCACTCAAGCTCCGGAGGCCACACATGCCTAGAGCCGTTCAAGGCTTAAAGAACGTTTAAGCAGCAGGACTCCGGAGGAGAGTCCAGAATAAAGAATCCTTGATACTTACTAAAAACAAATGAAGGAATCCTTAATACTCTCGGGCAGAGACCAGGCACCAAGCTCAGGATGGAGCCTCCAGGATCGTTGGATCAACTGATGGCAGTAGCCAACCGACTACTCGCCACACCAGAGAAAGAATAGAGTTGAGAACCTACCACAACTCCAAAAGAACTGGCAATGTCGCCCGCACAGATTCATAGGTGGACAAGATCTTGAAGCGCATGTTCAAGGATGATGAACACGCTGCAGATCTGGACAAATCTCCCTTTACAGCGGAGATCTTGAAGCATCCCATGTTGGCTAAGTTCATGATGCCAACTCCTGACTCTTATGATGGGAGTACTGATCTCATGGATCAACTCGATCATTTTCATACCCATCTGAGTCTACAAGGGTTAGAGGACGCAGCCATGTGCCGCTGCTTCCCTCTTATGCTGAAGGGAGACACCCGCATCTGGTTCAATTGTCTCCCATCAGATTCGATCTGAAACTTCCGAGAGCTCACTGACCTCTTTTTGGTACAAAATGCTCCAGCAACTGGGAAGAGAAGCAACCTTGGCATCTCTTCCATATCAAGCAGAGTAGGGAGAAAATCTGCAGAAGTTCCTGGATCGCTTCGTAGCGGAGGTGAGAAGAATCCCCAAGCTCATAGAAAAGATGAAGCTTGGCAGTTTCATCTCTGCCTTAACGCATGGGGACTTCTTTATGCACCTAGTGCATAAGAATCCGCAGACCTTCCAAGAGGTGGAATCTATCACCAGGGCCTACGCAACAATAGAAGATGCCAATGAGGCTAAGCGTCCCGAGTGGACCGAACAGCCTCGCACTTTCCTGGCAAAGGGAAAGAGGAAGAACAATGGTAGCGATCGCTCCCGCAAAAAGCACTACAGGACTGGAGCACTAGAGCAAAGGGATTATGGGCCAATCAACCTAATACCCCAGATCGACACACATTCAAACGTCCTCATGCGAATCCGTGTGGAGAAGTTCCTTAAGTGGCCCAAACTATTTAAGAAAGCGGAGAGAGGAAATCCAGCCAAGTATTATGATTTCCATCAATCTTCCAGACACTCCATAGAGGATTGCAAGACACTTCAGTAGGAAATCAAGGAGTTGATCAGGAGGAGCCACCTCACCAGTTCATCAAGAACCCTAAACAGAGCTCTAGCACTTCAAGCGGGGAAGGACTAGAGGCTTCCCAGCCTCAGAGTCGGGTCGCAGCTGAAGTGATTAGCTTGAACACAACCTGGCCGGCCAAGACCCCAGCAGATTACAAGGAGCAGCAGATTGGGCAGAAGAAGCAGCGCACTGAAGACAATATCATTAGCTTTAGTGATAATGACATGCAACATGTAATCTCCCACCATGCAGATTTCCTTATTGTATCCACTCATTTCAGATGGTGGTGTCGACTACCAACTAAAGCGAATCTTCATTGATTATGAAAGTTTCCGTGATTTACTTTATCTTGATGCATTTTTTAAACTTGGTTTAAAAAAGAGTAAATTGAAACCTGCCGAAGGCCTGCTCTATGACCTTAACAACGAATCAGTGGCCGTCCAAGGAGCAATCCAGTTGGAGGTCACCCTAGGCATGTACCCGAGAACGACGAGTCATACACTCACCTTCTTGGTTGTTAACCTGCCCTCCGTACGCAACACTATACTAGACCGCCCATGCCTAATAGCGTTCGAAGCCGTCATGTCAATATCATACCTAAAGATGAAGTTCTCGATAGCCTGTGGTATAAGTGAAGTGCTAGGTAACCAAGTCACTGATCAAACATATTATATGTCCCAAATTGCACCAAGTGGCATGTAAAGACCGCAATCCCGAAAACCAGGAAAGTAATTCGGGATGACTTATGTAATTTAGATTATGTTGGAATTAATCCAAAATAGTCTTTGACAAATATACTAAGCCCCTATGTCTTAGTTTTCTTATATACTCAAGCCTGATTCCTTTAATTTAAGTTTTAAACCTAAAAGCCAGGAATTCATTCTGGATGTGTTAGGCAATTCGGATTTTGAGGTAAATAATCTCAGTTGATCATTGACAGATAGACTAACTTCCCATATAGTCATTTCCCAAAACCCCGACACCCGATCTTTTAAATTTCTATTCAAACCCGAAAGCAAGGGATGTGAATCGGGAGATGATAAGAAATTTGATTTGGGACAAAATTAATACTAGACGATCTTTAGTGTCTATACTACGCTTCCATGTCCTAAATGTCCACAAACACATGCCCGAACACCTTGAAATAAATCCTTCAAGATAATTGACAAAATGGGAAAATTCGGCAATCAAGGGGGACTTGGACAAATTCGATTTAGCAGCTGTACTAACGGGAAAATTAGATGGATTTTTCACTCCATGTTAGACTATAGTAAGTATAAAATATAGTAAATTAAGGATAGATTATATA